>JAGDFM010000314.1:0-48054 GCA_019155715.1 Phytophthora pseudosyringae
GGAATGGCGATGCTCGTCATGGAAATGTGGGCGTTCGAAGCGCTCACGATTCTCTCGGGCTTATTGCCACACCACATTGTGGCCGTCGCAGCACATTCGGTGCTGGTGAACGTGAATCTGCTGGTGTGCACAACATTTGATGGCTTGTCGGTGGCTGCGAACTATCCCCAGGTCCAAGAACCACAGACTAACGTTCAAGTGACCAAACTCCACACCAAGTCGGCGGCATCTTCCCGTTCTTGTCCGTGCCGCCGTTCTCACAGCGAAAATCAACGCCCAATTCCCGTATTTGTTCCTTGCATCGACGTCCGCGCCACTCTCCAGCAGGAACCTCGCCGCGTCCCGGTCGCTGAACCATTAAATAGCGTCAACCCCGAAGGGCCAAAGCGTATAGGAAGCGTAAAACGCTTCATGATTACGCCGGGATGGCTTTGCACCAGCGGCGTCATTTGTCACTTTCTCTTTTGCATTTGGGGGGACGCACAGTTGATAACAGTCCGACGTCGTGTCCGGCTCAGTACATAAGAATATACTTATTAGACCTGCCTGGCCGTGCCGTGTTAATTCGCCCGATGAGCGCCTCCTTTTGTCCTCCGGTGCCGGGTTTCGCAGCGCTGGGCGAAGCGTGGGGAGTGGCCAAGGACCGATCAGCGTCCTCGTGTGGAGGTCTGCAGACGCTGGTCGCTGCGGCGACACGAGCTGCGGCTGGCGCGGACCGAGAGGAGGAGGAGGAGGAGGCTGCGACCAGTGGACAGACGCCAGCCAAGAAGAAGCGCGTGTACAAGAAGCGCAAGTCGACACATACGGTGCGAAAAGAAGAGCGCCAGGCGCTGGAGGGGGAGATCCAGCAGCTGGAAGCCGAGCTGGACGCGCTCAAGCTGCGGGCGTTGGGCCACAGTGGGCACAAGGACGCGTCGCTCCGCCAGCAGATGGAGCACAACGCTCTGCTGCGAGACGCCGTGCAGGAGCAGCACTTGGTGACAGCCAGGACGCAGGCGATGCTGGTGGGCTGCGCGCAACGGCACTCCTACAACGTGCGTCCAACGGAGACGTACATCCACCTAGCAGCAGACCAAGCGCAGCGGTTCAAGACGCTGGACGCCATGCGGGGGGCGAAACTTCACAGTGCGAGGCGGTTCATCGTGCAGCGCAGTCTGGGGCTCCACCCCACCGCCGACTACCTCAACGAGGAGCGGTACGAGACGCCGGAGGGAGACTTCTGCAACGTGCGCTTTGATAGAACGGTGTTGAGAGGCGTGGCGGGAGGCGTGCGCGCGGTGCTCGACGCCCTGAAGCATGCCGTGTTCAACGCCGAGATCGTCCTCTCCGAGGCCTCGGGCAACATCACAATCCGCGAAGACGACGACATGGACGAGATCAAGAACTTCTCGCAGATGAAACTCGCCACCCAGACCACGCGGGATGTTCTCGTTGAAAACAACCTCGTCCATTTCTCAGAGCTCGTTCAAGCGGACAAGGAGAGCGACAGCTACGCGCTGGCCACGACGGACTTTGTCGACAAAGACGATCGGTTTCCGTATCGCCCCCACGAGCGCCTTCGACGTGACGCGACGTCAATTATACTAGTGACCTCACACACGGACGATCCCTCATGGAAGCACGCTGACTCCAACAGCTACAGCGGACACACTTCATCCGAAGAGGACGGCGAGTCTGTTGTGGTCATGACCCGCTGGACGTTCACTCGGATCTGCCACACCAACCTCCACATCCCGACTCAAGCACTCCGAGAAATGCGTGATTGGTCGGGTCAAGTCTCCGAGACAATCTTAAGCTGCGTACGGGAGACACTCGGTCTACACGTATAGTAGCTGCATCGCATGCAACACACGATCTGCTGAACGCGACGGTGACTCTCGTTTCTCCAGGTGACCTACTCACACATTTAACTAACTCTTGATCAAAGCTAAAAAGACTACGGCAGCTTTGGCAGGCCGACGGACTCTCGAACGCAATTCAGAATCGTTTGGGAGACCCGGCTGGACAAATTTCGCATTTCACAAAGGACTTCGTGCGGGACATTCAGCTCAGTGTGGTAGATCCTTGTAAACGCCCAGCGTGTGATCACAATGACCGGTTTTCCTTCCTCTTTGGACGACGTGTTCCCGCAGTGGACGTCGCCTTCGGACTCCTTTTTCGTGCTGGTATCTACGTGTGACGTCACCAAAATCGCTGCCGTGGCATCTCGCCGGATTCGCTCGTGAGGACGATACGGATACAGGTCGTCCTCATCCACGAAATCGGTAGTGGTCACTGCATAACTCCCTTCTTCAGCGGCATGCGAGAAATCGGTGAAGTGGACAAGGTTGTTTTCCACGAGGCAGCCTTGTCGTGTCTGAGTCACCAAGCGTAGTTGGGAGCAGTCCTCTTCGGCCAGATCCTCGTCTTCGCGGATCGTGAGGTTTCCTGACGTTTCCGAGACAATAATCTCCGAGTTAAAAGCAGCATGTTTTAGTGCATCGAGCACTACACGAATTCCCCCCTTTACACCTCGCAGAGGCACTCGGTCGAAGCGAACGTTGCAGAAGTCTCCAGTGGGCGTCTCGTACCTCTCTTCATGGAAATATTCTGCCGTGGGGTGCATCCCAAACTTCGCTGCTGAATAAATCTCCTGGCATAGGAAAGCTTCGGTCCTCGTAGCGCCTTGAGCCTCTCGTGTCTCTCTCCTCGATCCGCCGTCAGATGGATGAACATCTCCGTCGGTCTCACTTCATACGAATGTCGTTGTGCACAGCCCAGCAGCATTCCCTGGACTTGCGCCATCACCAAATGCCGCTCTTGGACAACATCCCGCAGCACAGCATTGTGCGCTTGCGTATTGTTTAGTGTCGAGTCTTCGTCACCTCGCTGCACTAGCGCCTGCAGCTTGAGACTCTCGAGTTTGGTCTGCAACATGGCGACCTCCGCTTCTAGCGCCAGTTTCTCCTCTTTGCGCACCGTGTGCGTAGCCTTCCGCTTCTTGTAGACTCGTTTCTTCTTTTCCTGCTCCTGTGCGCTGTCACTGGCATCGGACCGGAGCTGGGGATCGATTCTGCGAGTGGTGACGTGAGTCTGTGACTGCTTATCACCGGGACGTGCTCGGGACGAAATCGGTCGGCCAATTATGCCACTGAGAGTGTTCACGTCGGACTGCACCGCGTTCATGAGGTCGAGGATGATGGTGCTGTCTTGTGGAGGGAACAGAGGCACGTCCATGGTCGGTATCTCCCCAGTTTTGAACGGAAGTGCAGAAGGTTGGGCCGGATGAACTGCGAATGACGCACGATTCATACAGTTCAGATACCACCCGGAAACTTTACTACATAGCATTTACAGGTGGACAAGGTAAAAATTAATGCGTATCCAAGAAAACGTCTCGTAATCATGGAAACTGGAATACGCACCTTGTGTGCAGCCTACGGATGATAGGTCAGAGTTGAGGCCACCGACCAAGTTGCAGTGCTTCTGGCAACGGCAGCGCTGATATTGGGGCAGATACGACTTTTCTTTAGGTTGTGTTCACAGGTAGACCAAGCGTCTGTCGAACGCAGTTCAGGAAGGTGCCCTGCGATCGAATGGAGGTCTCTCGGATGTCCAGGATCGCCTCGCGAGAGATGTTCAAGTCCGTGTGGCAGATCCTAGCGCCAGACCAACGCGTGACGATGATCACGGGTTCGTCCTCACTCTCAGCGTTAAAAGCGTCGATCTTTTTGGCCGAATCCACGTACGACACGAGCATGGCAGCCGTGGCGTCCCGTCGTACTCGTTCTAGTGGCCTGTAGGGATACAAACCGTCCTCGTCCACAAAGTCCGTCGCCGTGATCGCGTAGCAGCCCTTGCCGTTCGTCTCACTCTCGCCGCACGAGTATTCGGCAAAGTGCACTAGGTTGTTCTCCAGGAGCGCGCCTCGGTTGGTCTGAGAGACCAGCCGCATCTGCGAGACGTTGTCGTCGTTCATGTCGTCGTCCTCGCGCACCGTGATATTCCCCGACGTCTCGGAAATGATGATCTCGGCATTAAACGCAGCTTGCAGAACGGCGTCAAACACCGCTCGAACGCCTCCTTTCACGCCGTGCAGCGGTGTGATCTCGAATCTGGCGATGCAGTAGTCTCCATCTGTGGTCTCGTACCTCTCTTCCTGGAAGTACGGTGTGTGTGGGTTGACCCCGCTGCTTCGTCCTCGCAGGAACCTCTTCGCTTCACGCAGTTTCGCCCCACGTAGCGCGTGCAGCACCCCTTGCCTCTCTGCTCGATCTGCACTCAGACAGATCTTGGTCTCCATTGGCCGGATGCCGCTCATGTGGTGCTGCGTGTGTCCCGACAGCAACGCTCTCACCTGCGCTATGACCACGTGCTGGTCTTGAATGGATTCCCTCAGCACCGCGTTCTCCACTGCTCGATCATGGTAGGACCTGGACGCCTCGCCCTCCTGCACCAGCGCCCGGAATTTGATCTCCTCGAGTCTGGCCTGCAGCTCCTCGACCTCCTTCTCGAGCTCCGCCTTCTGCTCCTTCCGGATCGTATGCGTCGCTTTGCGTTTCTTGAAAATCCGCTTCTTCTTCTCCGGCTCCGCGCGAACCGGCGACGGCGACGCCGAAGCGGACGACGCCGGGGATCGCGTGGCCGGCGTCTCCCCGCCTAAACCCGCTCCGGAGCTTGCTGTAAACCCCATCAGCGTCGCTGCGGCGCCCTGGTGCTGCGGGTCCTGCGGATGTGGCGGCCAGCAGCTCCAGACCTGCAGCTGGCGGTTATCCACGGCCATGAGCGCGTCCTGCGGCTGCTGGTGCGCGTCCGAGACGTGAAACGGGTCCATTGTCTCGAAGGTTTTAGTTAGTGATGCATCGAGGTGAGCTCCTCGGAAGCAAGTGCCAAGAGAGCGAATGATAACGATGTGTGTGATGGTACTGAACCTCTCGTTTAGGATATGCAGTACAATGTAAAGGGTTTATGTGTAGGTGGCGTTCATAGTGAAGTCACGTGAACATGACAAAATAAACTGGATACTTAGGTAGAGGCCTCCTATGAGTGGTACTAACCAGACTTGGTACGGATACCACCCTTATATTTTCCCCACCTACATTTGTATATCCTAGTAAATCAGGTTTTGTTTTGTAAACCGATTGGACACATGTAACACAAGCACTCCGATAACCTCTAAGACATAAACAATTACAGGGAGGGAAAAAGGGGGGTGGTATCAGTATTCTATACGAGAGAGAGGTGGCCGGTCTCACCCGTAATCTGGCAATCGCCGACCGCAGGTTTACGCGTGCTCTGGAACTAACGATGAGTGGTGGCGACCAGGACCCTACGCGGAGGCAGAGTGAGCAAGCGGCGCTGCCGGCCTTCCAGGGCATGTAGACCCCGCTCAAAGCGGTGTCGGGTGCGGGACACCGACTGCGGACTCGACAAGTAATAGCAGCACGGTCTGGCCGTCACTGACGGGACCTTGGAACCCGACGGCGCCACTGGGACACGCTGGCCATGTGAGGCGGTGACGTACTTCAAGGCGCGTGAGTTTCTAAGAGTTGGCATTCTGGTGTTGGCGGCGCTTAACTTGAAGTCGAGGTCTTCAATCCCTCGCGTGTGAACGCGGGTCGTCTTTGGTACTGGAAAGTGCTCAGTACTCGGGTCAATGTTCCTTTGGTTGCCTTCCATTGAGCGGGCCTGAACCACCCTCGCCACTCAATTCATCACGAAAACTGCCTTCCGGTCTCCAGACCGATCAAGTCATTCTCGAGCTTCTTGCTGAGTGATGCCTAGGCTGGTGCGCCGCAATCTGGGCCCTTCCATGCATCCCCGCCCCAACTTCGTCGCAGCGTTCAGCGCGTCACGCCGCTAAGTGCGACGTTCCTTCCTCGCCGGCAGTAGGCAATATGCACTCGCCGTTCTACGCTCTATGGCCCGTGACGGCCGCAGCTTTCCCTCGCGCTACAGCAGCCCGCGACCGACCGACTCCGACCGCGCTGCCCCGCAGACGACCGGGCAACTTCAACGCCAATGCCATGAATGCCACGCCCTGGGCCGGTTTGAGCCCGCCCCCGATGGCGGACGCAGCAAACCCAGCGATGTCCTACGGGGCCGACACCACGCAGGTCCACAGCGCTACGAGCACCAGTGGCGACGAGAGCAGTGCAGACGACGGTAAAGGGGCCTCGAAGCGACACAAAACCAGCAGACGCCGAGCGGAGACCAAGCTGGCCAAGCCACCACCACGCAAGGGGCGCAAACCCACGCACACATTACGCAAAGAGCAGAAGATGGAGCTGCTGAGTCAGATCGAACAGCTGCAGGGCCAACTCGAGAGTCTCAAGTCGCAGGCCATCGTGGCCAACGCGTTGCACGTCAAGAAGCACACCCAAGCGCCGGTGATGAACACGATTCTGCGAGATGCGGTGCAGGCGAGGCAGTCGACGCTGGCGGACGTCCAGGGCTTGCTTTCGGGCTATGTGCAGCAGCAACACGATATTAGCCCCATCAACACGTGCATAAAGCTCGGGTTGGATCGAGCGCAGCGCCATCGCGAGCTGGTGGCCATGAAACACGCCAAGCTGCAGGCCACGCACGAGTTCCTGCTGCGCCGCAGTCGAGGACTGGAGCCCGGGAGGCAGTACTGCGAGGAAGAGCGGTTCGAGACGTCACGGGGGGATTATTGCGCCGTGCGGTTCGCTGTGGCACACTTCCGAGGCGCTGACAGCGTTCGTGCGGTGTTTGACGCGGCGCTCTTCCAAATTGCCAATGTTGAGATGAGCATGTCGGAGGTTCTGGGCAACATCACGCTTCGGGAGGACGACGACAACGGCGACGACAACGTCACGCAGCTGAGACTCGTGACCTCGACTGGATCTGCCCCGCAAGCCCCACCGCTGGAGACCAACTCGCTGCAGTTCAACGGATTCCGTGAAGCGACGACGTCAGGCGGCCCGAATGGCACCGCGACCAGCGAGTTGGGCATCATCATGGCGGACTTTGTAGACGAGGACGAGCTGTACCCGTATCGGGTCCAAGAGCGCATGCGCAAAGACGTCACGGCGGCGCTGCTGCTCACGCGTCTCCCGAAGGAGGAGCATTGCCACATCCACCGCGAGGGCGACGTTCGGATGCGATGCAGCGACGACAGTGAGCTGGTGGTCAAGGTCACGCTCTGGTCGCTGATCAAGCTGCACCACTCGGACCTGGAAGTGTCGTACGACTGCTTGGAGGAGACTCGCCGCGAAATCGGCCGCTGGGGGGAGGAACTCGTACGGGCCATGCAGCGGACCCTCGCACTGCGACGCACCCACTAATAGCGAGGCCTGGAAAATCCCTCGATTGTGGATACAAGGCATCTGCGCAGTAAGCGTCTCGTCAACATGTCGACCGTATGATGCCGACGTGTGCAAAAGATTCCCCGTCGAAACCCGCCGCTTTCGTTTGCCCACACTGCTATTACATGTAACAAAGGTTTCAATAATAACTCGTGCAGCGCCCACGTTCTGTGCTAGTAGTGTCGATCCTTCTCAACAACGAGAAAAAATGACCGTGACGTCGGGGTTGTAGACGAAAGCGAGCACGGTACATGTACATGTAGGGGCTCAGCTGTCGTTTGAATCAACACCGGTGGTAATAGAGCCGGTCAGAACGTTGCGATTATGGGGACCGTGGGCCTTTTCCCTTTTGCTTTTTTTATTGTAGCAATCGACGGCCTATCGTTGATGATGCGTATTGTGATATAACAGACACAACACAGACTCAGTGTTCCGCACGTTTGTCGTCCTCCAAACCCATTCAAAACCAGCTCTGTCCCGGTATACCATGTGCAATGTAGGGTATCGTCTCTAACAAAATCTATTACGTAAGACCCCACAGACGATGTCATTTCTGCGTGAGTGACAAAACCCTCTCAGTCGCAATCAAGCAGCGGAGCGAGAGAGCGCAATCCCCAGACCACCCTCCATGGGCCTCTACGAGCGCCCCGGCGCGTCCCCGACGGCCTCCGTGGACTCGTTCGACGCCGAGCGGGACGCGCAGGGCTTCTCCTCCCGCGTTCCGCGGCCCGTGCGGCCTCCGGGTGCCTCTGGACGCCAGCATTTCGCGTCCGCGCCTGCCTTCCCGCGCCCGTCCTTCCCTCAGGACCAGCGCGCCGCCCTGCGCACCCAGATCTCCCCCAGGACGACGCAGGACGCAGCCGCAGCCGCCGACAACCTGCTGTCGCTCATCCAGTCCGTGAATCCAGGCCGCAAGCCGCAGTACGAGCAGCGCCGACGGGGGGACGTGGCGACTGCCAAGATGACGCACTTGCTGCGGCAGCAGAGACCTAGGGACGGGTACGGCAGCACGTCCGAGGACCAGACGCCCCCCGCGACAGTGGGGGGGCTTGCAGCGCCAGGTAGGAAGCGACAGGGAGCACAACTGCCGAGTCCCAGGAAGAAAAGAGTGGGGAGACCAGTGAAGAATGCAACGCTGCACGAGGGAGACGGCGAGCCCAAGAGGAAGAGGCGGGACAAGAAGCCCACGTATATTGTACGCAGAGAGAAGAAGGCCATGCTCGAGGCGGAGCTGGTGGGGCTCAAGCAGCAGGTCGTTCAGCTGAGGAGAGCGAGCGGCATCCCGGACTCGTTCTTCACGGAGAAGGAGCAGCTCCTCGCGCGGATTCAGGACAACGACAGGCTGCGAGTGGAGTCCAGGAAGCAAGACCTGTTGCTGCGGAACGCACACGCGATCATGGCCGCCGAGTACTTGATGAAGTGCGTGGAGAGCCCAATCGAGAACTTCATCCACTTGACGACCGATTTGAAGCAGAGACGAGCGGCGCTCGTGGGCCTGAAGGAGGAGAAGCTGAAGCAGGCCGACGACTTCATCACGGAGAGATCCAAGCTGCTGCCGCGCGTTACGTCGTGGTGTCAGGAAGCCAAGTTCGAGACGGAGGAAGGACACTACTGCGCGGAGAAGATGGACAATACGCCGTTCCATGGCGTGAGGTCCGTGCGACAGGTTTTCGAGGCCCTGCAGTTTTTCTTTCGGAACATGGAGATCAGCATTTCCGAGATGCTGGGAGATATCACAGTGCGCGAGGACGACGACAGTACGGCGAGCAACTCGTTCTCGAACCACCGGCTTGTTAGCGCCATGTCACACGGCATCAAGGTCGAGAAGAATATCGTCAAGTTCTTCAAGTTGGTCGAGCCAGATGTGGACGATGACCAGGAAGGAAACTCGTCGTACGCACTCGTGGCGACCGATTCTGTGGATGTGGATGATATGTACCCGTACGTCCCACAGGAACGAATTCGGATGGACATTAACGCTGCCATGAAGTTCACCGAGCACTTCTGCAAGAGGCCGCCGAACAGGAAGAAAAAGACACGCACACGCCACCCGCTGTATGGAAATGGAGGGTTCCCGTACCCTCAGGACCCCGAGGAAGACGAAGACGACGAGTACGAACGAGTTGTGGTGCTCACGCGATTTTTCCGCGTCAAATTGCACCACACCGAGATGGATATCCCGCCTCATGTCCTTCAGGAAGTCCGCCAGGGATTAGCTTGTTTTTCAGACACCATGGTTCAGAGCATGCACCGGGTCATCTACGAATCCCGATAAGGTTGCCAAGCGAGCGGATCAAATATGATGTAGAATTAGTGCAGATATTCAGAAAACTTAACGACGCAAACATGCATGCAGTTTTTGATGCTTAGCGCTCTCGTTCACGGCGCGCCGTACAGCGACTGGTTCATGCTGTGAACCATGTGATCTGTGAAAAGAGTGACGCTCCGTTGAACTTCTTGGAGTACGTGAGCTGAGATCTTCAGCTCTGAATGGTGCAGCTTCACTCGGAACCACCGAGTTAAGACTACTACGATTTCGTCCTGGGCTGCTTCGCCTTGAGCTTGAGGCTGCTTCTTTCGCGTAAATGATGATAGCTTCATCGCCGCGGACACATCCTTCCGAAGACGTTCCATTGGTGCATACGGGTACAAATCATCCTCGTCGACGGGAGCAGCAGCCATGATTCCGTACGGACCTTCTTCACCGTCGTCGTCTTCATAGTACTGGAAGAATTTGATCGCGTTCTTCTCCACCATGGGTCCACTCGACAGCATCGTGACCAGACGATGGTGCAGCATGGGGTTCATGTTGCTGCTTCCCAGGTCGTTCGAGTCCTCTCTCACCGTTAGATCCGGACCCAGCTCCGTCGTCGTGATCTCCATGTTCAAGAAGTAGAACTCCAACGCATCGAAGACCTGCTTCACGCTCTGCACGCCCTCAAAATGATGCACATCCAGCTTGGTAGCGACGTAGTGCTCCTTCTCCGTCAAGTATCCCGACTCCTCATGAAAAGGTCGATTCGGGGTCGTCACCAGTTCCATGCGATGCTTCAAAAACTGCTTCGCCCGTTGCAAGTGCTGCTGCTTCAGCGCGCAAACCTCCGATCGTCGTGCAGCAGTATCCGAACTCATGTGGATGTAGCTCTCCAGCGGGTTGTGCCCCCGCAAAGTCTGTCGCATCAACTCCATCGTTAGTCAAGACCACGCAGATTGCCACCTTCCTCCACCAAAAACTCACCGAGAACTCGGCAAACGCCGACATCGCCCCAGCCATCGCGTTCTGCTGCACTTGAATCGTCTCCTTCAGCTGTCGATTCGACTCCATCTGCAGCTCTGTAGCTGCCACCTCCTTCGGGTCTGGAATGCCCGCCTCTTGACGTAGCACCGCCGCTCGGGCCTCCAAGAACGCCAACTCATTCAGCAGAAGCTTCTTCTCCTCCTGCACAGTAGGACACAAAGGGCCACATCAGCGCCAATGCTGCAGCAAGCTGTATACTCTAATAAATGGCGTCCACGGACCCTCTTGGCGACATGACTGGGCGTTCTGCCCTTCTTCTTCTTCTTCTGACGCTTCTTCGTAGCGTTGGCATGCGCCGCCTCGTCCGACGTGGAGCCGCTGTCTTCGCTGGCTACCGCGCGTTTATTGTGGTGCTCCGCGCTGGGCAAGGGGTAAAACGTCTGAGCGAGAGAGAAGAGGATCTCCTCGCGAAGGTGGTTCCTCGCTGGGGCCATCATGTGACTCTCGGTGTGATTCCCGCCACGTACTTAGCGCAAACGTCGTATAGTATAAGATTGACGGTACACTGTACTCGCGATTTCGTGGGGACATGTCTTGTAGTACATACAGACGCGAATTGGTGCTCGGCAAGAAGTTGGAGCAAGCAGAAATCTGCCGGCCTCGACATTCGACTTTCGACATGTTGATCTGACAGCAGCTGGGATGCCTCGAACAGATCAAAAATAATCTGTTCAAGCAGCTTTTCGGAGCAAGGAACGAAGACTGGATACAGGATACCGGTAAGCTTACGAACCCGGTGCCTTGCATCCCGAAGATAAGCAAATCGACCATCTGACTCTTTTCGCGGTTCACGGGCTGTGCTGTTCGAAGGGAGGGCACTGCCCTGGGCACTGCCCACTGGGCAGCGGAGAGAAGTCACCATCACTTCTCGTTTCGCCCCCTTTCGAGCAGCATAACCCGTGAACCCAGCAGCTCGACGATGCGCTTCTTTCTGTTGGCTGCGGTGGCTGCGGTCGCCTTCGTTTCCAGCTCCAATGCGGCGGGTGCTGAGACCTTGCACGCCGTCAACTCGGCTCGCGGTGTGAACGACGACGGCACTGGTTTCGCTCGATCCCTACGGAGTTACACGTCGGACGACGCCGAGGAGCGCGCGATTGGGGAGGTTCTGGCAGTGGAGAACCGCGCGCTTGCGAGTGTGAAGTACCGTTCCTGGTACAAGGCCAAGGTGACGCCAACGCAGGTCAAGACGGTGCTGGGCGTCACCCAGAAAGAACTGAACAAAACCGCGAAGGAGCTCCAGCAGCTCTACCTGGGTTACTACTCGTACTACACGGCCATGAAACGCCGGGAAGCGAAGAAGAAGAAACTCAAGAGCCAAGTGAAAATGTGAAGGCCGGATCGCTTTCACTCTTGAGTTAATCCAAACCAATTCATCCCATGTGGAACCAAAAAGGCGTTCTTGAGACGCCTTGTTACAAGGTAGCTCCGCCGATGCCGTGCTATCTGTTCACAAAGAGAATCGTTATACTACTACATGGGTTTGCTGTGGACAAGAACGATGCTGCGCGATTCTATCGGTGCTGCTCGCGTAATTCGAAGCTCAATTTACATTTTCGGTCTGTAGTTCACGGATGCCACTCGGTTGAATTCTGGATTTAAAGCTGTTCTGACGGTTTACAAATGTGCCTCGCACGTAAACTCACTCCTCCTGTGCAGCCTTGTACATGTCACTCCTTCGCTGGATGCTATGAATCCGCTACCAACGGAGCTATCACTGCTCGTCTTGCTCTTTTCGTTTTAATAAGTCACAAGATTCGTTCGGCGCTCGGAAAGTAGGCAATCTTACAGAGCTGATTCCTTTTCTCACACCTTTCGCAGGCAAAGTGATCTCTCGTCCAACTTAATAGTGTTCCCTGCAAAGTACGGTTTTCATACAAACTGCTAATTACGAAAAAATAATTTCAGGCAAAGTGGTTTACGTGACGTAGTACGAAGTACTTGCCTAACTCCATGTCTTCATCCTCCGCTAAGAAAATGCTCTTGAAGCAGTGTCGTTCCATTCGACATACCAAACGCTGCGCGAGAACTTGCGTTCTGGACGACAGCTTCCGTCATCAGCTCAGTTCTATGGGGGACCAGAGTATCATACTCACCACGTATTACCAAGAACTCGCGTATCTTCGTAGCAAGATGACCTTTCATGTGATCCTTAAGCGCGGTATAGCAGCCTTCAATTGCGATACACATAGGACTGTGTGGTGCTAAACGCAGGATAACAAGCTTGTTGCTGTTGACAATGCCATCAGCGACAAGCTTCTCTCCGGCCAGAGTCTCAACTCGGCTGTGTAGGTGCATTGTCTGTGACAATTACCACCTTCTTGCTTGTGTAGCTGTCTTTGTACATATACTCCTCCGTCTTCAGCGCCGCCACGAACAGGTTAAGAGAAGCGAAATAAACTGCGACTCTTGCCACAGCCACCACCGTACGACAATCGCTTAACAATGATCCCCAAGCGATCTCTGGACCAGCACAAACGAGTTCATTCCATAAATTGCCGGGCCGAACCCAAAGCTAGCTCAGCTAATAAAGCCAGCCTTTGCCCGCGCAAGTGAAGCTGTTACCGAGTTGAGTGCTTTATTTGGTAGCAGAAGCTCATGGTTATGAGCCCAAACGATGTAGGCCTGGACAGGCGTCACATTGATACTGTTCGGTCGCTGAGATTTGACGGCAAAAACTTCCTGGCGTACAAGGAAGGGTGAAAGCGGCGTTGAAGGCTCGGAAGTGCTGGAAAAGTTTCATCGGGAAGGAGACCAAGCCGGAGCGTGATTGATCACCTGAGATGAAGCGAAGACGCAAGAAATGGAGGAAAAAGGTGTTTCTATTGAACGACATACTGACCAACACGCTTGATGACGGTACCCGCGTGAGGTTGGCTCACTTGAATACCCCGCAGGCAAAATGGACTGCGTTGGTGGAGGATTTTGAGAAGTCGTTGTTTGCTGTGGCGCTGCTTAAGCGTCGTGAGTTGCTTAACGTGGAGTTTGACGGCAACAATGAATCGATGACATGCCTGGTGGCATGGGAACAGGCTTCTGGGACCAAGGCGGAGCGACAGGAGGAATTACTGGAGCTGGGTCTCAGTCACGAGAGCCAACGGAAGGATCTAGCTCATTCATGCAAATTCAATTCATTCTCTTTTCATCTTCTAACCGCAAGTGTCCTCGTCCAGCAAGAGGTCTGAAGCCGATTGCCCCTCTGCGAGCCATATTAAATCGGAATCGGAAATGTTTCAAGGAAATGAGAAGTGAATCAGCTCTCATCGAGCATGGTGAGCAAACACAAGGACGAGTACGTGACGTACACGGTGGTGACAACGGCAGCAACGGAATCAACGCCGGCTGACACCGCACAAGTCCAGATCAAGAAGTTTCTCGGTGGAGGAGCTCGTGACTGGCTCAAATAGAGCTGTTAGTTCCACAGCCTGGCCAAGAAGAAGGGCTGAAACGAGACTCAGAAGACTGCCAACCTAGCCATGTTGATCGATGGCGACATGGCAACTACCGTGGAGCAGCTTATGGACGAAGCCACGAAAGAGAAACAGAGCTGTGAGCGGTTCTATACGAACGTCTGACTCTTGTCGGTGCCCAGCGACATTGCGGAAGACCTGGACAACGACCTATGGACAATGAAGAAGCGTCGGGACGAGAAAGTGCTCGCGTTCGCTTCGCGTGTGAAGGTGAACGTTCGCCTGTTTGTGGAACTTCCGGTCAATGCGGAGGTCATCCCGGAAGTGCAGCAGATGCCCTACTTCAAGCGAGGAATGCCCGCAGACTGGCAGGACAAGCTAGCGTCCGCTTGAGTAGTGTATGACAAGCTGAGTGACTTGGTGGCATATTTCGAGTGGCTAGAGCAGTGCGAGAAGCGGCGCTCGGACCGTGATCGTCCAGGACGCAACCGCTTTAATGGGTCCGGCAATGTGAAGCGTGTCAATGGATGTAGGATGACTTAAGCTTGCGTAGTAGAGGGTAAATCTCGAAAGAACTTGATATTTTATGAGCTATGTCCTGAGGTCCGGTGGAGTGAAATGACGACGTAAGCAATCAAACTGAGCGCAAAGCTGTCGCTTGCCCTTACCTAAATCCAACAATGGAGATAGCGCGCGTGGATTTCCGTCGGCCCAAAAGAAGACGCAAAACCAAAACCAGAAGACGGGAGGATCAGGGAAGTGGTACACAATACATAAGACGGCATCGCACAATACCAGTGAGTGCTTTTCGAAGCAGAAGCAGCAGAAGGAAGAGCCCAAACAAGCCAAACCGAAGGCGCGCAAACCACATCGGAAGCGATATCCTAAGATCTACAACGAGTCCGAAGAGGATTCGTCGTGCGAGGAAAGCGACGAGAGCAAGTTAATAGGCCTCGTAAAGACGAAAGAGCGTGCAACAAGCGCCCCATTTCGTATCCCTGTGCAGCTTCGTAGAACCTTTTAATGCCCTGTTGGATACTGGGGCGTCTAAGAGCATCGTTAACGCAGCCACGTTGGATGCCAACGTGCAACTCGGTCACAAATTCAAACCTACGTTCCCGACAGTGTTTGAGACTGTGAAGGGTGATGTGACTAGTTGTGGAACTACGGTGCTGCGCTTTCATTTCGAAAAATTGAAACCGAGCTCCATTATTCGACATCGCTTTGAAGTGATCAAGGACAGCCCCGATGCAATGGTCATTGGACGAGACGTCATGAACGCCTTGGGGATTGTTGTCAATTTCAAGGAACAAGACGTGCAGTGGGACGGGGATTCCACGAGCGTGAATACAGGGAGGGTAGATACAACAAACGTGACCGACGACAATGCGTTTCCGGGTGAGTCCAAAGAGATTGCTGATAGCAGAAGAATTGTTTCCAGAGCACTTAACATACGCTTTACGACAGCAATATTTGGATCTACTTGAGGCTAGTAAGCATCGATTTGATGGTCATCTCGGAAGAAAGAGCTTCGAGGACTACGTGCTGCCTCTATCGCCAGACTACGTGCCAGTGCACACTAAGCCATACGTGGTTCCTCGTAGCATGGAGGACAAAGCAAACGCACAGATCCAGAAACTGATCAACCTTGACGTGCTGGAGCAGATATATGACTCGGAAATGGCTTCACCAGCATTTTTCTTGCCCAAGGCTAACGGCAACTTGCGCCTGCTTGTCGATATCCGTGGTCCCAACAAGTGTCTGCGCAGAAGTCCGTATTACGTGTCCCGCATACGGGAGGCGCTCTTGCGCCTCGCAGGTGCCAAGTGCATATCGACACTGGATGGAAACATGGGGTACTACGCAAGACGACTGGCTAGGAAAAGTCGGCAGTACACGGCCTTTTGCCTGCCCTGGGGAAAGTTCCAGTACAAGCGCTTGCCTAGTGTGGTAGCTTGCTCAAACGGCAAATGCCGCGTAAAATATCGCTTTCTTTCAGTCGACATCCCCGTAGCACCGGATCACATTGAGAAACTCCAGATGCACTCGCTCGCAAATTGCGTTGGCCTGTGGGGTTTTGCTCGTAATGGGATTGGGCTTGATTCCATAGCTCCGCAAGAGCTCTTGGAAATCCTTGCCCATAAACTCCGCTCCTTGGTCGTGGATCACTTCGCGTGGTCGCGGATAGCGGCAAAGCCACTCGCGATCGAAACTCTCGGCAGTCATTAACGCCGTCTTGTTTAATTGAACTCCTACTTCCAGCCAGCGTGTGGCTTGGTCAGTCATTGTGATCCCGTAGCCGCCGTCCTCGTACGGCCCAATGAGGTCCACGTGCAAAACATCAAATGGGTTCACCGTCTTGAGCGCACGTGCTGATTGAAATCCGTAATCTTGCTTGCCCCCATGCACCTTTGCTCGCTTGCAAGTGAGGCAAGTTTGGATGTGTGTAGCGATCATTGCTTCCATATTGGGCCAGTAAAACGTCTGGTTCATAGTCTTGCATTGCCGTTGGTTTGCAGGATGCCCTAAGTTTTGGTGATACCAAAAGGTAAGGTCCTCTCGCAGGCTGTCCGGAGCGATCACTCGCTTGTGATACGCCACCAGCGTGCACCCGAGCAGCGGCAGCAGCTGATAGTCTGGATTGTTCGAGCCGGCAAGGCATGCAGCTCTGATCTTCTGCACCATGGGGTCAGCTTCCTGATGCTAACGGGATGACTGGACCATGCATAGTGCATTGCGGCTCGCTGCAAGCTGCACAAATATTGTCTGCCAAAGGCGAGCTGCCGAATTTGTCGAATCGCATTCTCGAAAATGCGTCTGCTCCAATGCTTTTCTTTCCTTGGATGTATGTAGTCCATGGTCAGGCGGTACTCCGCGAGGAGTAATTTCCACCGCTTAACCCGAAGACTCTTCTCCATCGGGTAGATGAGGTTCTTGTGGTCGGTGTGCACCACAACCGGGAATCCCAAAAGCATGGTGCGGTACTCGCGCAACAACTCAACCACCGATAACAACTCCAACTCCATGATAGTGTAATTCTTCTGGTGCGTATCCAAGCTACGGGAGTAGCACGCCAAGATTCGAGTTCCTTGCATGATCATACCTCCGAGCTGCAAGCCACTAGCGTCTGCGTACACGTGGAACGACTTGGCGAAGGCGGAAAACGCCAGTAGAACCGCTTCGGCAAACGCTCGCTTGATAGCATTGAAAGCTTCCGTATCGCATGGGCAACCACGTGAACGGCACCTTGTAACTTGTAAAACGATGAAGCTGTTGGCAGAGAGTCGTTTGGTTGGGCACCATGTCTCTGTAATAGTTTATCATGCCCAAAAAGCGGCGCAGCTCCTTTCGGTTGCGTGGCACTGCAATCTGTTGAATTGCTTGAATTGCCTTGGTCTGTGGACGTATACCTTCCGCTGTGAGTGTAAAGCCCAAGTAGTCCACTTCCTTGCGCAAGATATGGCACTTTTTGCCGTTGAGGTTGATGTCGCACTTCGTAAGCCGATCGAACACGACCCGTAGGTGCTCAAGGTGCTCTTCCTCATTGTTGGAGTACACCAAAATATCATCCAGGTAAACTATGACAAACGGTAAATCACCGAAAACCTTTTCCATGTGGCTTGGTACTCATCCGGCGCAGTAGAGATATCCTCAATGCCTCGCCCGGGCTGGTCTACGGTGAGAAATACGAGAGCATGGTAGAAACCTTCGACAACCTTGATGATTACACCCTGCAACAAGTCATAGTCAAGCTCACTAGCAGAGAAGAAAGAATGCACCAGGCTAAAGCAGTTTCTGATGCGCGAGCTCGTAAGAACGCACAACCAGCAGCTGAGTTTGGTTACGCACCGCGGCAACCACAGCGAGACAGTACCTTCTTCGCTCAAAAAGCAAGACACGTCGTTCCGATGGAGATGGTGACCGTGGCGGACAGCCAAAACGGAGACGAACAAACATCCAGTGCTGGAATTGCGGAAAGTGGGGGCACTACGAACGAGAGTGCACTGCACAGAAGACAGACCAGTCGAAGAAAGGCAAGAAGAGCAAAAGCAAGCAGCAGGCAAGAGCCCAAGGCAGTGATGATACACATGATGACGTGTCGGGCTATTACAACAAGTCCAGAGCCAAGCATGTTCACATGATCGAAGTCGTGAGGATAGAATACACCTGGAACTTTGACATGGTTGATGGTTTCTATCGTTTGTCTGTGGAAATACCTCAGCTACGAAAGTCGTTGGCAGTGCTACAAGTTGCAGCCCAGTCGTCTTCGTCCTTGAAGCTTTGGCACATGCGTCTAGCCCACGCAAATTGGCAGATGATCAAGGAGATGAAGGCAAAGGATTTAGTGACGGGTATGCAGCTGACACCGAAAGAAAGGAAGATAAAGGGAAGCTGCTACAATTGTGATGTGGCTAAAATGAAACGAAAGTCTTTCTAAAAGACTACTCCGCTGATAACGACTGAACCTTTTGAGAAAGTGTTCATGGACTTAGGCTTCATCCGAGTACCGACAATGGAGGGACATAAGGTGTACCTACACTTGCGTGATGAAGGTTCGCGGTACCAATGGCTGTACTTGCAGCAGGGAAAGGATGAAACTGTGGATCGGTTGGGAGACTTTCGCGGTCACGTGAAGGCTAAGCACAAAAAGGATGTGCAAATCTTTGACCCGGACCAGGGAACTGAATTCAAGAATGCAAATGGAACTGAGCAGTTGGCTGGTGAGTCACTGCAGATTTTCTCCCATCCGCACACCTGAGGAGGACTGTTTGATTGAAAAGGCTCACGGGACATTGTTTAACAAGGTGAGAGCGGTCTTGTACAGCAGTGGAATGCCCAGTATGTTATGGGGCGAGACCGCAGCGTACGTGATTGAGACTATTGACCGCACGAGTACTAAAGGAAATAAGGACCACTTGACACCAAACGAGAAGGTATTTGGTGCGAAGCCCAGTGTGAAACACTTGCGTCCGTTTGTTTGTTTGGCTTTGAAATTCATGGACAACGTGTATCGAGCACACAAGTTGTCGATGCGAGATGCGCCTGCTTTGATGGTGGGATATGCAAACAAGACTAAGGGCTATCGGCTGCTGGACCTCACGACTGGAGTGATAAGTGGACATTGGAGGCAGAACGTCAAGTTCTTTGAACAGACTACGGTAGCGAGTGATAATGTTGAGAAGCTGTGAAACGTGATCTATCGTCAGAGGCGTAGACCCGATCTCGACTCAAGCAAGCTGCCGTTTGTTACGTTGCCGGTTGTGGAGGTGCTTGATGTCGAAGGCAGTGGCCATATTCATGAGGGACTGAGAGCCGTGTTGGGTAGTGAACCAGCGCAAAAGGGGATGAAGGAAAAGATAGTTGCGTGGCACCACATAAAAAGTGAGGAAAAAGAAGAGAGCTATGAAGAAAAGCGATCTGTCCCCAAACGCAGGCGACATCAGCCAGTGGAGGTGAATGAAGAACATCGGTCCTCGCGTGAAAAGAAGAAACCATATCATCTGAAAGCTATGTGGCAAGTGTGTTCAACTAGTCCACGTCTGCAACATCCATGATGGGACTGCAAGTTCCTTTGACGTGGGAAGAAATGATGGCGTCTCCGCAATGTGCGCAGTGGCTCAGGGCCATAAAGGAAGAGTTTCTGGCGCAACTGAAGAATAACACGTGGATCTTGGTTCCAAGACCCAAGAATACTCATGTACTGAAGAATAAATGGGTATGGATTTTGAAAGAGAATGATCACCGCTTGCTAAAATTCAATGGTTGTTTTGGGTTGTCTCCAGATTTGGGGCTTAGAGTTCGGCGATACTTTGGTCCTGTTGTGCGGTTTGAGACGTGTAGGTTTGTACCCTTGTACGCGGGTATGACCAAGGCAGTGGTAAGGCAGTTCGATTTTGTCACTGCGTTTTTAAACGGGCCCATGGATAGGGTGATCTTATGGAGCTACCAAAATGGCATGTGAAGCGGGGATACGAGGACTGGGTGTGTCTTTTAAAGAGGAGCATCTACGGACTACGACAAGCGCCAAGAAACTGGAACAGCACACTGCATTTGGCGCTGGTTGAGTTTGGCTTTCGCCGTTGTTTCAAAGATAAAGCACTGTTGGATTCGCGTGGATGCACGGCTGGTGCTCCTGCCAATCTATGTAGATGACACGTTGCTTATTGGAATCAAACAGGATGTTGACTTCATTGCTGGCAAGTTGAAGGCTCGTTTTAACTTGAAGGATCTGGGGAGTCTGAACTACTTGCTAGGGTTGCAGATCACGTACGACCCGGAGAGACATGTCGTGTTCCAGCAGAAGAATTACACCCAGGGCATTATGTAGAAGTTTCGTATGGGCACTGCTTACCCTGTGAGCACTCCTATGACGACTGATGCTGTGAAGTTGAAGCCAGCTAGCGATGACGAGCATAAGCGAGATGAGCTCTTGCCGTATCGGAGTCTGGTGGGGTGTTTGCAATATTTGGTCAGTGGATCACGCCCGGACTTGGCAACAGCAATGAGAATACTGAGTAAGTTCCTGGAGACGTACAGTGCGGTACACTGGAGAATGACCAAGAGAGTACTATGATATCTGATTGGTAGCCAAAACATGGGGCTAGAGTACGACTTGGTGGATGCTAGAAACTATGAGAAGCTCCATATTGAGGTCTATACTGACGCCAACTTTGCTTCAGAAGGGGGGGGGGTATGAAGTCTGGGAGTGGTTTTACAGTGTATTGCAATGGACAATTGATTTCAGCAAAGAGTTGGAAACAAAAAATCCTCGCAGAAAGCACATGTCAAGCAGAGTTGATTGCGGCAAACACAGGTATCCATGACGTCGTGTGGTTGGAGCAGTTGGTGGACGAGTTGAACTTGTCGAGGGTAAACACTACACTCTATTGTGACTGTAGCAGTGCGCGTGAATTGATGCAGCACGCAGGCAAGTACCGTCGAACCAAGCAGCTCAGAATTAAAGACCTCAAGATCCGCGAGTATGTAGCGAAGAGCAGCTTGGCCGTGAAGCTTGTGGTGTTGAAAGAGAACGTCGCTGACGTTCTGACAAAACCACTGCCTATTGGGGCATTCCGGCGCCATCGTGCACAGCTGGGAGTGCGTGCAATCGAGTGGGCAGCCAAGAGCGGTGCGAAAAGCTCCGCTGAAGAAGAGAAGGTGGAGTAGCTGGATCCGGGGTTCATGTACCACATGGTTGATAATGTTCAGCAGAGACTCCAGTGCGCAAACAGAAGAGAGCCCACAAACTGTTGAGTTGTACGTCACTCGGTGGTTGGCATGTTGCGGAGCACATCGACTGGAAGAAACGGCCAAATCCGAGCGCGAGCGAGGGAGGCGCTGTGCGCTTATGGTGTACATGAAAATGAATTGTTATTCCTGTTGATCAAGTGGCATGCATACTGAAAACGTATTAACGTGTGCTGCTTGTTTTGAATGAATAGTGTTGTGCATACAGGAAAGGAAGTGACGGTGACGAAGTCGAGAAGAGAGCAAGAGAAGCGAAATAAACTGCGACTCCTGCTACAGCCATCACCGTACGACAATCGCTTAACAATGAGCCCCAACCGATCTCGGGACCAGCACAAACGAGTTCATTCCATAAATTGCTGGGCCGAACCCAAAGCTAGCTCAGCTAATAAAGCCAGCCTTTGCCCGCGCAAGTGAAGCTGTTACCGAGTTGAGTGCTTTATTTGGTAGCATAAGCTCATTCAGTCCGCCACGAGTCCGTCGTTCACGTCACCGTGCTCGTGGAGTTCGTGGCTGGCGTTCCTTGATCAACTTTGGTTGGTGTTCCTTGGGCCAATTCGATTGGTAAAGGAATCGTACTTAACTACTTTGCGTGAAAAACCCTTATTTTAGGATTTGTGGATATGTCACATGTGAGAAAAGGTGTACTCTTTTCGAACACCTGCTTACTATAAGCTGGTGTTTGAAAAAAAACCCTGGATTAGTCTTTGTTATCGTGATAACCAATAGTGAATATTCCGATTAGGGATAATATCATGAATGCCATCATTTTTACCTTAGTTCCAGTATGTTGGACCGTATAACATAAGAGATGTATACCCTAGTTCCATTTTCACGCAGCATCTATGTTATGTTCGACGTCCAACATAAGAACCATTTATACTTGAAATTAGTATAGATTCAAATCCCATATGAAAACATACTCAAACCAAGATATATTATGCGTGAAAAAAAGCATATGCACGGGTTTAGGCTTGAGAATCCCCATCCTCGTCCGGAGCGGTTGGATGGTGCAGAAAAGTGAACCGCTCACCCACCATCAAACTGGAGGCCACCAGCCACCAGCTCCCCGCATTCTCAAAAGGCCGCGAGCAAGGAAGATGGTCGGCCCGGTCGGCAAGGCACCACAAGAAGAGCTAACGGCGGAACAGCGGCGCTAGTGCCTCGAAGCGTTGCGTCGGGAGCGCATTGTCCGTCGTGCGGAGCAGAAGGAACCTGAGAAGGCGGCGGGAGCACCGACAGGCCAGCCGCCGCAGGCACCTGACAAAACGGAAGCGGTTGGGAAGCAGAAGGTGCCGGCGAAAGAGGTGGCGGCTGGCAAGAAGAAGGCGGTGGCAAAGGATACGGCGCCTAGCAAGACGAAGACGGCGGCGAAGGAGACCGCGTCGACACAGGAGACGGCGGTTGGCAAGCAGAAGGCGCCGGCGAAGGAGGTAGCGGGTGGTATGAAGAAGGCGGCGCCCGACGCTGGTGCTGCTGCAGTGATCGCTGAAATTGTCACGGTGGTTGTGAGCAACAAGGATTCGACACCAGTTCGGCCTGCTGGAATTGCGACGACTGCTCCTACAACGAGCGGTGGGAAGGGGAAGAGGTAGCGGGCGACGCAAACATCGGTACAGAAGCGACGACGTGGTGTGCTGTAAGACGACAATGGGGACAGCGGCTACAGCGACGATAGCGATAAGGTAAGTTATGCTGACCATGTCCGACATAATCATTTCTGCTGGCTGTGACATGTAAATAGTGGGCTAACATACGCATGTGTCCCTTTTTTTTAAGGCATCGCCAAGAAAAGAGAATGAGCGTTATGATGATGACGGTGGTACTACATACGCAATACGTGCCTGTATCGTCGACGCAGACCCAAACTTGATGGGCACAGAGGTGGCTTAGTGTACCGGACTAAACTCTGATGACAACTCCGACATTTGTGAAGAACCAGAAGAATAAGAAGAAGATGGAGAAGATGAGGATAGCTGGGATGGAGATTAGGAGATCGGCGCCCTCAGTGACGAAGAATCCGAAGGGCATCAAGATGAGCTTCTTGACTTAATCTGGTCTACGACAGCCAGTGCCCAAAAAACGATTTCATCGATGCGCCACAGCGGATGGAAATACAGTGCATTATGTTGAACCTATGCCAACATAAGGCGTATAGTTGTGCGGTTTGGCGAACATAATGACTAACATACTATGTGCTTGGTGTGCAAATGCACATGAATCCAGATTTGGGCCGGACCCGACGTACGCAGATCTCTACGAAGGCCCCTATGGACCAAGCGATAGCGTGCTCGGTATCGCTGATGACCTACTCGCGCTGTTGTTTTTCTTCTTGCCGCCTAAACTGTGCATCCAGATCGCGCCTGAAAGCAACCGTTACCACACAGAAATCATACCGCTTCGCACGCGGTCGATTCGCTCTCAACATCGACGTAACGGTGGAGAAGTTGAGGACCTGGGGGAGATTCGCCGTCGCTTAGACAGTATGCCTGATATTGAGCCGTGGGAGGTGCTACGGGTAATGGCGGTACTGATTGGGAGAATGCTCGTACCGATTTGCAATGGAATTGCAGCGCACTGGTCGATGAAAAAAGGTGGAAGCTCTACCTGCTAATCGTTTCGGCCAGTTCAAGGCGAAGCACAAGTTCTTTCATATCACGGGATACCTGCATTTCTCGAACAACAAGTCACCCCAGGCCCGACTCGACCGAGCGTGGAAATTCCGACCCATGATTGACGTGTCGCAGAGAACCTTTTCTCGAGGCTACCGGGCTCCAATCGTCATCAGCTTCGACGAAGCAACACTACCCTCGCGCTGCCGATACAACCCAATCCGGCAATTCAACGAGGACAAGCCCCACAACGGGGGCACAAAGGTATTCGTCGCAGCCTGTGCGAAAACGGAGTACTACATGAGGTGCGTGAGTATGGCGGTTGTGGCAAGCTTCAGCTTGCTTTGTTTTGACCCAGTTGCTTATGTTGGATTTTCGTCAACATATGCCACCACTGCTATTTTTCTATCCATCATACCGCTGACTTATATGAACGTTACTTTTCATCTCACTTTAGAATCGAAATATACGGTGGAGCGAAGACGTATCTACGGCGCCCGTTCCCAAAGGCAACAATTCCGGAGAGCGGCGGTTCTCTGAACCACGAATGCCATGCTGCCTCCGTCAGCTACGTCACCGTGGCGGCTGGTCATCACTGACCAATTTTACACGCCAATGAAGTTGGCACCGGAGCTCCTCCATCGCCGCATGTACCGAACATGCACGATTCAGACGGATCGATCGGGGTACGCTCAGGGTGTTGACACGACGAAGACTGTCTTATACGTCTTCGTCGTGACAACACCCTGAGCGTACCCCGATCGATCCGTCTGAATCGTGCTGTGAGGTACATGCGGTGCTAAGCTAGCCCAGAACAAAGCATTCCCACAGCTAACGGCGACGTGTGGATAAATCGAAACCCGATTCACATGCTGTCGAGTGGAGGAAGTTGAGCACCACGAACAATCAGTAAGTACTTGCTATTTGCTTCGTTTTGTGATTTTATTTCTCTGGCAATGTGTTGCATTACATGTAGTCCGCAGAATCAACGGTGAAATAGGACAGGCGCCTGCCCCGGAGCTGGTTCGTGACTACAGGTGGTGTCGACGTACATGATCAGCTTCGGATGCACCGTTACAGCGTCAAGCTGCCTTACAAGTCGCGCAAATACTATCGGACACCGTTTTTGGTTCAACATGGCGCTCGTGAATGCCTTCATTGTGCAGCGGTACTATCGGAACGTGAACAACAAGCGGCCACCCAAACATTTCGCTTTCTTTGCGGAGCATATGGAGCAATTACTCCTCGGAGGCTTATGACGCCATTGCGGTACGTTTGAATGTAGACAGATCAACATAAACAATCCTGTATGGCGCAAAATCCAACATAACATCTAACTTATGCTGGCTTTGCAATACACGAAGCAACATCTGCCCGAGATCGGACGGCGCCTTCTCCTACGAGTTCAAAATCGGTCCAACGAGCCCCGCACATGGGCGGTGAATATGTTATTGACGGGGGGCACCGCCTGGAAGAGATCCGGTCACAGTTGAATCAGAGCAAGAGACGAAGCGCCGCCACCGTTCCTGCCAGGTGTGCGCGCTCTACAAAGTCAAACCTGGAAGTTCACGAAGTATTTCTGCCCAGAATGTTCTACCGGAAATCGACCGTGCGTGCTTCACATTTATGCTGTTTTAAATCGACGAGTATGATTCTTTCAAGTACATGCATGATGCTTCAAATACATCTGCAATGTTGAGCGAGAGGGGCGAGCGCACACTTGCTTCCTGATTTCGCATTCTAAATATAGCAGCGGGAACAACATCCCGACCGAGATTCGGCAGGTGCACATGACGCGAGATCGACCACCATCGTCCCTACCAGGCTAGAAGCAGCACCGGCGAGAGCAGACGGCGAGCGACATGTCCACCGGTGGCGAAGGTGGCGGTGGAGGAAGTGGTGGGGAAGCTAGCACCAACGCAAGTGACGACGACGAAGGAATAGTGGGCGACGAGGCCTATCTGATTGCTCTGTCTACGCGTGCTGGGAGATAGCTACGCAACATGCAATCAATTGAAACGTTATCATTTCTTTCATCCGTTGGCCGTAACATTCAGAGCTGTCGCTGCTAGACGTGTGCAACGTTCCAAAAATGGGACGGACCGGTAACAGGACAACTATTATGTTGGTGGTGTCAACATATGAAATTTCAATGTCATATTTGCTATACATAAGGCATATTTATGTTGGAAGCGTCGTACCTATACGCGCTAGTCTGTCTTATACCATCCCCGAACCCCCATGCCAATATTAGTACTTAAAATACTCTACATACAAAGTTCTATATATGCGAATACGGGACGGAGTAAAAATATACCCCCGTGTTTTAGCCTGGGAACTAAGGGGTTAAGTCTTTGTCCGTGTGCCCAAGTGTGTTGATAAGCGCAGTTAAACTATTGGACCGGCCAAACATGGAGTCTCAAGCACCTATCGGGATTCTCCGGAAATTACCTCGCGCGGAAGCCGCGGAGACAGTAACTACACGGTTACGACTCGCCTTTGCCGACGATACAGTGGACTATAAAGCCGAATGGAAGAGGATATAGTGGGTCCTCAGCTCAATACGCATCTCACTCTTGTGGATACAACGCAATCGGGTGGTGCACAAGCCCGATCTGTACAAGGCAGTTTGAACGAATATCTCAAGGTCGGGTTGCGGCTCCTGAGAGCGTTAGCAACACTAGAAAGACGTCGCGCGCAACAAAATTCAAGGCACAAGACTCTTGGTGAGTGTCGGTATCCTGGCTAGACAACCAAAAGAAATACCACGCCCAGTAATGAGTCACGTACAGCCACCGGACCGGTCAACGACACTGGCTTTGGTAACCTGGTTTAAGGAAATTCCAGGCATCTTGGAAACCGTAATATTGAATAGACAGTCTGATCCCCTCGCAAAGGCTGAACATCTTAAGAGTGTGCGCCAATTCTGAGCACCACAAGATGTTCTTACAGGTACTACGTACTTGAAGTATACTAGTAGTGCATTATGTTGTTTTTGTGCAAACATTCAAGATTTTGATGGATCTGGCCGATGGATCCAAGAACTTTATTTTTGTGCAAATTAGTCTTGATCCACGGTGCGTCTGGTTGCAGTCATGAAGGCCTTGCCGCGTCGGGACATCAAGTTGCTTTTGGTACTTGGTGAATAGTCTTGAATGAGCTCCGAGACGTTGCCAAATAATAAAATATTGAATGGTACTTGAACAGTGCTTGAACTGTGCTTGGACCCTTATAGCTAGCACTTATATCCGTTTATCAGGGATACTGTTTTGTCTACAGTCAGCAAAGCAACAGGAAAAGAATGCACGAGCTACGGTCCCGATATCACTACATGGCAGAGGTTCGAAAATTCAGATTGGTATTGGATTGCAAGCTCCTTCTCGCCGCAATAAAACATTGAATTTAGGAACAAATATTATAAAAATTCCCGCAATTCATATTGCACATGCATTGCTGTTATCTTGCTACACTACATCGCCCTTCTACTGTTTTTCGTTTCAAATTTCATTACAGTCATTTAGTCTTGCTACTGGCCATCCAATGCCCTGCTTCAAATGATATTGATGTCAATGATGCTGTCTGTGCCCGCTACCACGCCCTTCAACAGTTTGCTCGTAACCCGGTGGTAATTGGTCGTTAGTTAGAACTAAATGTCTGTAATGAAACCTCACAGTGGAACGAATCGAGAACCTCGGTGGTAACGCCTGTGTGCGTGCTGCCCCGTCAGGCGATGGCAGCCCACCCAGCTAACCTAGGCAGTTTATATTCTCCAGCTTTGTTCATTTACCTTGCATACAAAAGATTCCTCGACTTGTCGAAGGCATCTCGCCAAGCCTGTGACCCCGACAACAGCCCAAACCTGACGAAGACGTCATGGACGCACCAGCGCTAGAACAACCTCCTCGGGGTCCAGACCTGGAATGTCCAACCCGTCTACCCTATCTGCACAAACTGCACCATCTATGCCTGATAACATGGCAGCACCGTTTATGCAGATGATGATTCTGCAGCAGGCGATGCAAGCCCAGCAGTAGCAGCAGTTCAAAGCTTTCCTGCAACAACAAGCTAATTTTCAGCGTGAGATGTTCGAGCGGCAGGCTCGCGTCGCGCGCCAGAAGCACAAAGCCGACCCGCCTAGGTTTTCGGGCGAGCCGATGAAGACCTAGAGCTCTGGATCGTTGCGATCGAAGGGCTCCTGAACGCGTACGCTCGCGAGCGTGACAGCAGCAACTCGCGCTTCGTGGACATGGTGGTACCTTTTCTGAGCCTAGAGGCTACGTCCTGGTACCGTGAGTTTAAAAATGTCCTTGGGGAAAATCCGTGGACGTGGTACCTGTTCAAGCAACAGAACCAACTCAGATTTCGAGACAGCGATTTCGAGTTCAAGCTGCTTATCAAACTGTATGACCTGCAAGCTAGTGGCACACAGCACCGACATCGTCGGCACCAAAACCTGCTGGGTTTGTCCAAATATACCACACGTGTGTTGAAAAGGGACATATCTCGTCGAACTGTCCAGCGAAGAGGGACGTCGGTGGGCATAAAACAAACTAGGAGCCTCGGTGGGTTGGTGCCCCACCGAAAAGAACGCTGAGGTCACTGACCATACGCTCCTAGCGTTCCAGCCACGTGTGAGATACAACTGTGACGTCGCTAGCTTCAATTACAGCATCGACAACGCAATCATCGTGCCCTCACACACCAAAATGTATGATTACTTAGAGCAACACGGCCTTCTGAATGATCGTTCTGTCTCCACCTTCATTGATTGTGGCGTGTCCTTCTACGCAATTTCACCCCATCATCAATCTCAATTAAGACTACCCGTTCGCGATTACGCGAAACCACTGATCCTCCGACTTGGCAGCGGAAAAACCACAGCTTTATTTCCGCCTTCGTCCAGGTACGCCAGCTCGCTTGTGCATCCCAACCAGTGCCGAACTACGAAATTCGATACTGCATGAAGAACTCGACGTACCCACCCGTGTACATCCCGGCCAAGCGAAGACACAGTTCTTTGTCTCGTCAAATATTACTGGCCTGGACAGATCCACACCATGCGCGAATACGTCGAGTCTTGTGAGCTTTGTCAGCGCAACAAGTATGTACGGGGCAAGCCACTTGGACATCAACACCCACTTGAGATCCCGGATCAACGATGGAGTGACATCAGCATGGGCTTCGTGACAAAACTACCTCGTACATCAAGTGGATTCGACGCCATCATGGTCGTGGCTGATCGCCTTACAAAGAGGACTCACTTCCTGCCGAAGAAAGCAACGACGAGCACGAAAGACACCGCCATCCTATTTCGTTATTTCTACCAGCGACTTCACGGGCTTCCAAAGTCAATTGTTTCGGACCGAGACACAAAGTTTACGGCGCGGCTCAAGGTATTATCATGGAGCTTCAGGGAACTCAAATCAAACTCAGCAGCGCATTTAAACCATCTACGGATGGACAGTCAGACGTGACCAACAAGGTGCTCGTGGAGTATATCCGCCATTTCATTCATCCCCACCAGACCGACTGGTACAGCCTGCTCCCGCTTGTGGAATTTGCTTACAACGCGAGGGTTCACTCATTGATCGGCATGGCTCCTTTTATGGCCGGCCAGGGCTATCCGTCTCGGACTGTGCCCTCAATTTGCCATCTCACAAGAGTACGCAGCCGAATCTTTTGCTGGGCACCAGCAGAGCATCTTATCCCAAGCCGCTGATGCAGTCGACGCCGCTCAATTTGCGTGGCACACCGCTTACGAGAAAAACAGACCAAGTAAGAAGTTCAACGTGGGCGACGACGTCCTCCTGAGCACTTGAAATATCAACCTTCGCCACATTGGCACTGACGATACCCGCAAATTCTCAGGACGATTCATTGGTCTGTACAGAATCATCGAAATCACCAGACCTGACACCTACACGCTGTCCCTTCCACCAGGCCTGCGTCTGCACCCCGAGTTTTACGTCCCACTGCTGCGGCCTTACAAGAATGATACGTCCGATGATAGGACCAATCGAGCCCAACGCGTACTTACTGCTGACGGCTCCGAAGGTCATCTTGTTGCAGATATTATCGGCCACCGCAAGACGCGAGGTCAGCGCCACTATTTCGAGCGGTTGCAAAATTCGTCAATTCCCCCATCGTGGGAGCCACTAACCAACCTTGGACAAGTGCTCGGCCTCATTCGATGGTATCTCGACACGTTACCAACACCGCGGACTACCGCCCGTCTACGGGAGGAACTGTGACGATGATAAGCATCGTCGCACCTGCAAACCAACTTCAGCCCAAGCGAAACCAACACGAGGCGAAAATTTACAAGATAACGGACGAGCGTCCGTTATGCAACGATTCATTTCCCCCTGGTAACAGCTCAGGTTGCACTACTTTCTTTCTAATACACCTCAGTCTTCATTGTTTCCAGTCCTCCAGACTCCGATCGCTCAAAGGAACACGTGACATGTAGCTACCGGTAGGTTTTGCTTTTATCTAGCTCCTCGCTTCTGGTATCGCTTCGATTGGCTTGTTTCTAGAAGTATTTATCTAGCGCGTTGCTTCCAGCAAATGCGGAAATGTCATCGCTGCTTAAAGCAGCTAAATTATAACTTTCTCGCTATGTTTACCAATATGTAAACCAAGAACGGTTCATGTTACACAAAATAATGTGGCAAATTTATTTCTACTATGACGACAACTGTGGCACATGCCTGTAGTGGGTTCATAAATGGCTGTCGAGAAAATATCATAAGGTAAGGAAACTGCGCGCTTGGGTTGAGGAGCCATCGCTGATATCACCAGAGTCAGGAAATTTGTTGGCTTCAAACGTCAGGGCCGTATTTATTGGTACCATACAGTATTGAAGTGGAATGTACTACGCCAATAATCAAAACTCATATTGCAAAATTCAATTATTTATTGAATCGAAATATTATTCCCGACCTCTGCTACATTTTGTCTACTGTGTTTTGTGTATACAGTAGTAAGCGGAGGCCGCGTCACCGTGCCTTGGTCACGTCGAACCCGATGCAGTGACGAATGACCTGACCGGCGAGTGGCATTGAAGGTTGCCAGTCATTGGGTGCAGTTGGTGACAGACGCGCACCAGGATCTTCGGCTGGAGACACCGAACGGATTCAATGAGAATGCGCAGTGGAAGCAGTCGCGGCTCGAGAAGATCGCCCAGGAGGGACGGCGCGGTACCGAGCAAACGATGGCGAGGGAGATACGACATCGGTGAAATGAATGAGCGGCCAGGAGGCCATGGAAGCAGTCGGTAGACAGGAGCAGTCTTAGTAGGAGAGCTCTGAACGGCCGGCTCGGGATGTCCAACCCTCAATTGCGATCTAGCCAGGAGAGGGTGAGTTTAAGCACCTAAAACACGCATGCGGTTCTGTGGCACTACTCACCCAACGAAGCGAGACTTACTGAGCGAGGGACGTTTGAGCGAACAGGGTGCGGATCGTACGAGGCGGTAGATTGAAGTGACTAGTGGCTGCTGCCCATGATGACGGAGATTACGCTACTCACCAACCTCACACCAGGAACCGCAGCCACATGCTTCCGCCTTGGCTCCCAAGGGGAAGCACTTCAGAATTCACTTCGTCCTTCTCAAGGCACCGACAACCGAATACATTAGGCTAACGTTACATGCGGGCTCGCCACCCGGATCGCCCTGTGTTCGTTTCCTACATGATGTTCACCCGGGACTCACAATACCCGTACGTCTTTGGAGAGAGGGAATTCCGTAGACCAATGTAAATGTGAGCCCGATGTACAGTTGGACAATCTCAAATTATGTCGAGGGGCAATTTGGGTCTCAACTAGAAATGGGCTCACGCGAGCTTCCACCGTTGCAGTTCGTACAGACAATGTACAGTCGCACTATCGACCGAGCCTCCAGCATGGCTAAAATAGAAGATGGACGTGACGCCGATAAGCACGACACTATACGATACACAGAGCAAGGATATATCGGTCTCTCGGAGCTGTTTCAGCTGAGCCGATGACAGAAACTGATTCATTCGATGTAAGGTGCTCAGCCGCTTGAACATCACTGAGTAGCGTCAAATGAACAGAATAAAAGCGTAGCCAGCGGACCAAAAGGACGAAACACTTGGAAACAGAGTGGGGGGTGCTACACGAACCATATCGTGCGTGGCAATATCGAAGAAAAACTCCGCTACAGGTCCAGCTCTCGCCTCCTGGTGTCAGCTACGTACACAGAGATGGTGCCCCACTTTCGATGTGCATGGCACCATGTTACACTAAGCACGTAGCACAGTATTTGTGCCTTCATCGACCAACACCAATTTCCGACACCTGGTTGCTGTCCTTCACAGTCGAGGAACTCTCGATACGGTGTTCTCATACGTTAGCGAGATGTACCTGAATACAACCTACGCTTAAGCTTTCTTGGGGGCGGTTGTCCAGCTACCTTTAGATCAGAAAATTGGACTCGATGACGAGACGACCACGCCGAATCTAGACGCTAAGTGCGGAAGACCGCAGATAAAGCGATTCAAGAGCAATGGGGAGGCCAGACCTAGCCCAATATACCGTTGTGAGTGTGAGCAGTGTGAATATGTTGGACGCAACAAACGAACTGCGGAGGGTTGGCTCGGAGACGGTAGCCTCGCTTGTTGATACTTCGAAGTACTAACTGTAAGAACACCAGGGCAAAAGGACGGTATGCGTGATTTGTCGGTATCACATACGGTGTAGAGGGACCGGCTACCGATTCGGCAGTTAAAATGCGATTTCATACCAATTTGGTCATTTACCCGGTGTAAAGTGGGCATGTTCGCAGGCAACAGAGTCACTACGTGTATGCGCATCGAAATGATTGGATCACTTCCCGAGTCGAGTATCGGGCCGAGACATTGCCCGCTTGTCGTCTCGAAATGCGTGGAGTACAGAGTAGGCGCGTCGATCGGTGTTGCCGATCCGAGATTGAGTAGGTCCACCACGCTCCACAGTTCGTCCGCCTCCTTGCGCAACTCGACAGCAGCCTTGACCACACTCAATACCTTTGGCCCCATTACTGCATTCCCTTGGCTACTGAGCCAAAGTTTCCATGCGACGTGGCCTTCATCGCAACAGACTGATAGACGTTAGCGGAGTCGCGGACAGCGGCTCGGCGGGACATGTACCACTTCAGGCGAGACTTCGGGTGATGGTTGCCGACCTTGCTGCTCCAGGCAGCGCGGGCGCTACACTCGTGTTCGGCGTACAACGGTACCGCTTTCCTTCGCTGGCAATCGTGTCATTGGAAGCTTGAAGTGCTCGGTTCTCCTTGTATACACACTACTCAACACCGGTGTTTGACCGGAGACACCAGCTATCACCTAAAGTGTACCAGTACGTGTATGCGGTACAAACGTTGGCCGCCGCTGCTCCGACTCGCTTTTGGCGAACCTTTCCTCAACTCATACACATGTTGACATTTTTCCATGATTACGGTAGCCAAATTGTGTGGCGGGCAGCAAATCTCCATTGCACTATGGAACTATTCTAAAGGTAAATGACTGGTCGCAATTCCGGATTAGGCGGGGACGTCTGTATCTCTCCAACTGTTTACGCTGTATAATTCCTCTAGGCAACGCATGGTTTGGCTACTGTTTTCCTTACAAAGTGAACGTCTCTTATTACATGTGAGGCAACGCAAAACGAAATGATACTAAGCCAATAAACCTATTTTTCGATATATCTAGTGCTCTCGAAAGTGCTTCTAGTGATCATTCGATCCACGTACTTGATACAACTTCAACACAGGTCCCGCGGAGGATTGGCCATGTGAAAATTTAAAAATGCATTTTTTCGTAAGTTCGCACTTTTTTCTTTTATTGGCTGATGTAGGGCGAAATTGGGCGGGGGATCCAAATATATAGTCGGTTTCGTCCAACGAGCTCTGCAACATGCTCAAAATCGGGGTCGGCGCTAAGTTCATTCGTAATGGTAGCATAAAAGTGACACATGATATAGCCATTTGAAAACGCCGATAAGTATCATGTTCGGAATGGCGTTAGGTATCATTTCATTTTGTCGGAAGACTTATCAGCGTCAGCCTGCTTGTTCCTGTTTGGATCGTGCTTCTTGCGTTCGCGGTGCGCTTTCTTGATTGCTTTTGCTTCATCTTCTTGCTCCAGACTTAGTGCCGCATACATACTGTCACTCTGAAATTCTGCTGGAACGTACTGCCGGATTGACTTGTATATCTGCGTTGCTTTTTCGGCGTTGACCGTCGGTCGTGGAAGGGTTTCCAGATACACACCAAGCAACCGTTTCGCGTGATCTTCGTCAACCTGAACTCTGTCGTAGACGCGCCTCAGATCGTGCAGAACAGGCTCCGCTTCGGGATGAACTCGGCATTCAACCACACCGGGCGTCTCATACCGCTTTCTAAAGAGCTGGTACTTTTGGATCGACTTGACCTTCTTCTGCATGTCATCCACGACAAAGTTGTAGTTGCGAAAGGCGCTATCATCCGACACACGTATACACTGGTTCGGACTGGACGACTTCTCAACGGCCTTCGTCAGCTGATCCAACGTCCAGCAATCTTGGCGCTGCACATGCCGTTTCATCTGCCCGCATCCGCGGCCACATGCATTCATGGTATGCTCCTTGACAAAGAACTTGTAGTTTACCTCGTCAATCCACCCGAGCTGAACAATCAGCAGTAGGAAGGCCAACACGAAGTTGTTCTTATTATGCCCTCCACAGTTGTCCGCGTAAACAGTGAGTTTCTTTGGCTTCAGCGGAAGGAGTACCTCATCCAGCAAGTACGCAAGCATAGAATTGATATCATTGGTTCCTTTTACAGCTTCCCTCTCGTTGTACACAAAATCGTACTGAGTGTTGGTGTGGGCAATAGCAACACCGAAGACGTGTACCCAGATAAGTGACATTACTTTCCAGTATGATGGTGTTCCCGCCACAGATGACAACGTCAAGTTTTGAGAGAAGGTCATCGTAATGACGATGGCTGCTTCCGAACACTCCGCAACATCCTTCTTGTACTCCAACCCAGGAATAGCAACGGTAAGTAGTTAGAACCAACTGATACTTATCGCCATCACAAATCGAATTGATACTTAACACCGTACCTCATAATACGCGCTGCTTCAGTGTGCTTATCAAACAGCTCCGTCGACGCAGCACTTGAGACACCACGCAGACTGAACTTGTAGATCGTGCACGTGTCGCACACGTTACTGCGTGGAGACTGGACACGATTCGTTCGGCAACGTTTGGCGACGATAGAACGAAAGCTGGACAGGGAAGGCACTTTGATATCGAGCTCAGCCTCTACTATGGTAAGCATCAGCTGCTCGTGCAGCTTCTCCCAAGTCAAAAAGGCGGGCAGCATTGTGAACCTGTCTGTTGTCAACACCTTGGACACCTTTCCGTCTTGAGTCTTTCCAGACGCACGCGAACTGGAACGATTTCTCCACGCTGAGAAGCCAGCTCCTTCACCCACGTGACAATCCATTCAACGTTAAGTACAGCAGCGTTGAGGTTCAGGCGGCCTCCATGCGGCTTCATGCCAAGGATCCCATCATCTAACTGCGTCTTGTAGCGCGAAATGGTCGCGGGGCCAACACCGTAGAACTGACAGAAGGCCCCTCGACAGACAGCACCAACAAACGGCAGGAAATAGGCAAAACGCTGGCGCTGGTCAGTACTCCGTCTTCTCTCGGGTGCGCCAGCCTCCATCGATACCGCCAGCGCGGTAATAATACTCGTCTTCTTTTCGGCAGATGTCATTGCGTCCACCGCACTAACGAGTCTTTCAACAGCTTCTGTCTTCCCTGAGATGCATCGTTGTTTACACGAGTCAGCAGCAATCAGGTCCTGCACCCTAGATTCAATAGCCAGATTCATTGGCATCTCCTCCTCGTCACTGTCTTCGTCACCTCCGCCGTCTTCGCCCTCAGACAGAGAAGGCGACGTCACCTCACATTCGCTCTCACTTGTCGACAGCGCTTCCTCCTCTGAGTCGGAGCTGCTCGGGATCTCGGCGTCTTCGACTTCCATGGCAGCTGCGAACTTAACGAATGAGGGGAGTTAGTGGCTGGTGCGCCTCAAAACACAAAACCCACTTTTTCTCGGATTTTCACTTAAGTCCGATCCGGCCAACGGAATCTTCAATCGCCTTTCTTAAAAAAAACCTTGAAATGGTGGATAAGTATCATTTCGTTTTGCGTTGTCTCATGTATATCAATTCCAAGCATTGCGTCGTATCAGCAATGCGCCATCCCTGTGCTTTCAGTCTGCTTCTACTCCATCCTCTTTTTTAAAAGCGCAAGGAAATAGAGGCTTCACCCAGTGGGGCCCGCTCAACAGGCCGGTTCCTAACGGGATCATGGCGTGCCGAGTCACTGAATACCGGTACATGTATCGCGTAAACAACGCTTAGCCCGGCTTCAAGCACTTCCTTATCCCTATCTTCCTCGAGATTTGTCATTCCCAGACGGCTGACCCCTTCAACATCATCCATCCCGAGTCAGATTCCGATTGCTGCAAATTGCAGCCTGCAATGTACTGTAGCCTACATGTACAGTAGTACAGTGCAATATGCGGCTAGGTCTTCTTTGTAACCACTTGGTTCCAACAAACAGTTTGTTTAGAGCGGATCAGGCTGTCTATTGGGTTACTTTTTCACTACGAGTACTACATATTATGGTACTAAGATGTCAGCAGATTTCTCGTGAAGACCACCTCGTCCTGTTCAGTCTCGTCAGCTCCCTGGTCCCTTGAAGCCCCCCTTTGGGGGGAGGGGGGGGCCTCCAAAGATTCCAATTGATCACATTTTTCATTTATCAGAGCGAGTTCAGTATCCATTGATGTGCTTGGGATTGGCACGTGAACTGGCTCAACTCGAACAGCAAACAGCAATTCAGTCCATGCATTCGCCAGGATGATCGACCAGAGCTCTCACAGAGAATCCTCCCGAAACCCGGTCAGTCACTTTACAAGACGCTAACCCGTGCTCACATCCCAATTACCGGCCCAAGCACGAAGATGCGTCTCTCCTACTTGCTAGTTGTGGCTTTGACTGGTTTTCTGGCCTGCAGCGAAGCTGCAGTTGCTTCGGATGCCGACAAGTCGATCGTGTCGGAGACCGCACGCGACCAAGTTCTGTCGGACCGCGAGCTGATCGACACGGGTGCCAATGACAATGGCAAGCGCTTCCTGAGGACTAACAAACAAGACACGGGGGTCGAGAGCGACGAATCTGATGACAGCCAGGAAGAGAGATTCTCGCTTATCCAGACGTCCAACACGCCCCGATACCTCTGGTGGTTCGAAAACGAAATGACCCCGCGGGATGTGCGCAAGGAGTTGAGATTGACAAAGAACTCGATTAAGCTTGTCAAGCGCTCGATCTACCAGGGCTACGTCAAGTACTACGATAACCATTGCACTTACTTCGAGAACCGCAAGAAGGCATTCTGCCGTGCAAAGGAGTATTAGTGGTGTAACTACTGTAGAGCGACAGAGAGGGAGAAAAATGCTTTCCAATAGTGCACCCTGCACATTAATTCACATGTTTGTTGTTTAATGAGCATTTAGTCTATACATCCCCCTCTTCTAATGTACTGTTCATAGGTTTCGCGTATACAGTATCCACGATAGACGTTGGAAACCAACTTGGATGTCTCGCAAACGCAACTAGCAAATACGAGTCCTTGTCGTTCTTATAATCCCAAGATTTTGGCGTTGAGAGGATTTATCTTCGCATCAGTTCTCTTTGCGCTTCGGTGTCGGCGCCGTTCATTTAACCTCGCCACTTGCGAACCTTTTGTGTTAACGATCTCTCTCTCTCATACGGCCTCTTTCGTGTCTTTGTATGATCGCGTCGTATCATCGCTTGTGCCACTGTTGCTGGATCTGTTGCCAAGCCCGTTCACGCACCCAGGTAAAAACAGCGCTGCGAAACAGATTCAGGAAATCCTATCCATTCTTTAAGCTGGATGCAGACTGTTCCTCGTTTCAAGCCACCGTAAAGCAATGCTGGCAAATCGATTTCAGTCGTTTACTCAGGACCGATGGCGCTCTCTCTTCACAGTCATCCAAGTTGACGTCGACTTGGTATTCTTGTAATCTGCAACAGGTGCATTATTGCAACAGAGGATCACACAAAAGATTAACGTTCCTCATGGGAAGTCACCGTCGGACGACGTTTGCAGTATCGCTCACGTGACGAAAGTCGAACATAATTCAAGAGACGTTTATCTCGAGTGCCACAAGTTTCGTCGCCGTCGTTGCCCTCCAAATCAGAGAAACTCATATTTCATATTTCGGAAAGTTTCTCTTCTTTGGTTCGAAGAATGCAGCGCTGTGTTGTTCGTTGCGATAAGTACTTCGAAGTACCACGGAGTATTGTTCAGGGCTCTCTATATCGCTTATTTCGGTGAACCGTCTTTGCTAGCTTCAGCTTGGCTCGCAAATAATTTGCTTTCACACAGTTTATTTAACGATACACGATCTGCCGAACTGTTTGCAGCATCACATCACCCCACTTGCCAACGCTTTCACGCAGTTCGTGAGCCGTCTCGAATGGCAACGGAATTTCTCCATGACGAAGCTTGATCAGACACGATCGAGTCAAAACCACCACTGGCTCGGTCTCCAACTGTCCAGCAGCGTTCAATTTCTTACGCTGGTGCGCCTTCACCGTCAACACTGCAGTAACATCGTAGCGGACACGTTCGCTGGAATTATATGGAAACAACTCGTCTTTATCCACAAAATCCGTCGTGAATAGGCCGTACGCGCCACCGTCGCCGAACTCCACGTCATGCTCTCGAAACTCCGTGTACAAGATGTTATTCATTTCCAATTCCACTCCATTCGTCAGTGACGACACCAGGCGATTCTGCGAGATGCCTTTCCCCGCGCTGTCATCACCCTCTCGGATCGTCACATCTCCCAAAATGTCCGTCACCCAGATCTCCATGTGACTGAAATAATGGTAAAGTGCATCGTACACCTTCTTCACGCTTGAAATCCCGTCGTACGGTGTGATATCAAACCGGAGAGCACAAAAATCTCCATTTTGTGCAACGAATCTCGAATGCTCCGCAAACGGACTCGCAGGATCCAAAAACTTCGTGCGTCCCACCACATAAAGCTGCGCAACCTTCAATTTCCTCGCCTTCAACGCCGCCAGCGTCTGCCTCCTCTCTTCAGCATCCGTCCCCAGATAAATCCACATCTCGAACGGAACATGCTGCTGCACACTCTGCACACCACCACCACCAACAACAAACGTCATAAAAACACCAAAAATCACCAGAAACATTTAAATAAAACTCGGAAAACAGTCCCAGCAGTCCACGTACTACGTAACCGGACAGTGCGGACTGGATATTGACCAGTGACAGTTGTTGATGGTGGGAGGCCCCTTCCAGAAATTCTTTGGACAGTTCTCTCTGCACACTGGTGCGTTCCTGTTCGGCCTGTGCAGCATCAATTGGCGCTTGGCGCTGGAGTTGCTTTAATTGAGCTTGTAAAACGTCCAGCTCTCGGAGTAAACACGCTTTTTCCTCTTTGCGGACCATGTACGTGGGCTTTTTGACTCGGCGGGGCTTGCTGGGTCTTTTGTCACGGGAGTCCGACTGAAGTTTGGACGTCTCTGGGTCGCTCATGACCACGTCGTGCTCTTCCATTTGACTGGGGGGCGCCGTGGTCTCCGTGTCGCTCGCATCGTCTTGCTGAAGAGAAGGCGTCATGGCAAACCTGGTAAGGGTGGCTGTCTTGAGGTCACAATGAGATGTGGGACATTCTCAATCACCCAGATGATCGAATGGGTGTTTTGATGCTAGAGTGGGTGAAATAGGGATGTTGGGGTTTGACGTCCTGGATGGTAGACGAATTGCCGTACTGCTTTGAGCATGACGTCTCCCCATTGCGCGATCCCTTCTCGAAGCTTGTGAACAACCGCGGATGGCAATTGAATCTTCGTCTTGTGAAGCTTAACGTAACCACAACGTGTCACTAGGACGAGGCGTCTCGGAAGTAAACGAGATACTTCACGCGTATGACAACGGTGACGTCCAGACGCAGAGGCTCGCTCGGAAGATACGGGAAGACGTCGTCCTACTTCACGAAATTATCAGTGAAGACTCCAAGTACTCGCCCTTCGCCGAACCCTGCGTTGGCTTTCGTCGTACTTGTGACCTGATGATGTTGTTGTTCTCGATCTGCATGCCGTTTGACATATAAAATACAAAGCGAAATTGCGTACAGTCAGACTCCGAGTTGCCGTCTTATTCTCGAGTTGTGACGACCCCAAGCGCATCCGTCGTGTGAATTTCCATGTTCGAGTAGTAAAACTTGAGCACATCATGCACTTCCTTGACTATTTGAATGCCTTCAAAAGGCACGACGTCGACCAGCAGTGCACATTAGTCTCCGTCAGGGCCAATAAACCGCAAGATATCCGCATGCGGACTTGTTGGGTCCATGAAACGATCATGCTCGTCAAGAAACATGTACTGAGCGCCTGCCGCGTATTTCTTGCCTTTATCTCCTTCAGCAGCCGTCGTCGCTCATCTCGATCAATACAAAGCTGGATCTTCAGCAGCTCCGGCAGATGGTGCTGTCCACACTGTTTGGACAGCACACCAGTAACTTCCCACGTTCCGCCCAGCTCGATGATTTAAGTGAGCCCTTCACAATGCCACTTACCGTGGCAGAAGAGAGAGCCGAGTGCACACTCACAAGAGTCACCTTCTGCTTCTGTACTTCTTCTCTTAGGAACTCACTCCTCGGCCTCCTCAACTGAGTCTGCAACCTGTCGATCTCGTCATGTTTTTCACGCTGAGCACGACAGAAAGCTCCAACAGTGTATCCATATTTCCATCTGTCCAAACCCATTTTCCCTTGGATGTACCTTCCGTCTGGTGTGTGTAGGCGTTCGACCTCCTTCTTGCCTTGGTGAGCTGTTTCAGCATCGTTCTTGTCCTTGCCAGGGCTCCAACTTGACGTGCAAGGGAGTTCAGTGGCCGGACATTAGTCCCCAGGTTCTCGTCTTTCTAAGGGCCATCGCCATCTTCTTGGGCTTTTCGATAGTGCCAGCATGGGCGTCTCTACGGCTGACTATTACCGTCTCTTCGTCAGTCTGGCCACGCTAGGAAGAGCTCGGACCTCCAAGTATCAAGTCTCGTGTGCTGTATTCGTATGGGCGGGTGTTATGGGTGTTTGTACGGTACCTCTACAAGTTACTTGGTGCTGCGGTAGACCATTTCTCGGACAGCATCGAGCTTGACGTCGCCCCAATGGGAACTCTTCTCTCGGATCCCGTGGATGATCTCCGGGGATAACGGTAGCACAGGTTTGTGGATCCTGGAGTGCGCCCAGCGTTGCATCACCACGATCGATCGTTCTTCTTCGACTCCTTTGGCGTTTTTTACCTTCTTCACGTGAGACCGCACTTGCGTCACTACTGTGGCGTCCTGGCGAACGCGCTGTTCTGGGAAGTACGGGTACAGGTCGTCTTGGTCCACGAAGTCTTCAGTGAAAACCCCGACGGCGCCTCCGTCTCCGTACTCGTCGTCGATCTCTCTGAATTCGGAGCAGATGATGCTGTTCATCTCAAGCAGCGGGCCACTGGACAAGTACGAGACGAAGCGGCATTGCGAAATCCCCGGCTCCGAGCTGCCGTCGTCTTCTCGAATCGTAATGTCTCCGAGACTCTCGGTCACGCGGATCTCCATGTTGGAGAAGTAGTGATGGAGCGCGTCGAACACGAGCTTGACGTTGCTGATACCTTCGAACGGCACGACGTCGTAGACCTGGCCGCAGTAGCAGCCCTCCTGCTCCGCGAAGCTAGTGGCATACGAGAAGGCGCTTGTGTCGTCCACAAACACCCCTCTTTCCTTCAGATAGAACTGCGCTGCTCGCAATTTGATCGGCTTCAAATCCATCAACGTGGCCCACCGCGCTTCCAAGTCGGTTCCGAGACGGATACTGGCCGTGTGTGGAGCATCAGGCTGCGTCATCTATTGATAATGATCGTCAGCAAACACAATGAACATTACCGTATTGGCAGGGTAAGTTAACTGTGCTCACCGTCAGTCTGGACAGCGCCGACTGCACGTTCACCAGCGACGCTTGCTGCTGCAGCACGGCCTCCCGAATGAAGTCCGTCTCGAGCATGTCCTGCTCCAAGTCATTGCGTTTAACTGACGGTTCTGCCTCTGAATTGTTCTGCAATGCAGCTACTTGAGCTTGCAGCGCCGTCACTTGTCGCTCCAGCAATTCAATCTCCTCCTGTTGCAACCACCACACGTCAGTCTCCGATCCCACGCTGTGTGTCAACGCGTCGCGCGCACCTTCCGCCGAGTCCCAGTGGCCTTCCGCTTGCGTCTCGGTTGCGCTGCTGCTGCCTTGCTCTCAACTACGTAAGGGCCACCAGCCGCTACGTCCGCCGGGGACATCGCGTGCCAAAGTGATTGTGCAAGTATGAGCAGAATGTGTGTGTGACCTGGATGGATTTTTTCAATCACCCAACTGGGTATTTTGCTCCTGCCGGGTGAAACACATGTAAATTACCGCACAATGCACGTCATCCTGCCTGCATTTCCCAATTGCTTTGACAGCGAGGATGACGCAGGAGCGCCGGCCAGTCAAGAAGCGAAAGAGCACGTACTTGTGTCGCAAGGACGAGAGCAACGCACTGCAGGGACAAGTGCGGGAGCTGCAGCGACACGTTGAAACGCAACAAGCGAACCGGAAGCAAGAATTGTACGAAGTTGTGGGGCTCAACGTCAACAGCAGCAGCTCGACGTGGCAGCGACGCAGAGTGTGGTGGGCCAGTGGCTCCGGAACAGGTCGAGCAACCCAATGGCCTTCTCCATTCGTCTTGGTCGCGATTGGGCTGCAAGACGAGAGACTCTCATGAGGATGAAGGACGAGCGACTAGCCACGGGGCTTCCGGTATATTATTGCCCGGTACCAGCACTTGGACGCACTCAAGCCTCACTTCTCGGAAGAGCGATTCGAAGACGCCAGCGGTGACTTCTGTTGTGTCCGCAACGAGGTGATTCCGTTCCCCGGAGTGCAGTCGATGCACGACGTCTTCGAGGCACTGAAATTCACGATGGATACGTTGGAGATCAGCATTTCAGAGCACTTGGGGCACTTGACAATCCGCGATGACTACGATACTGTGGACGAGAGTGCCGTCATTTCAAATTATCGCCTACGGTCTTCCAACGACAGTGGAGTTACGACTGAGCTCAACGCAGTGGCATTCGGTCAGCAGATTCAGAGTCCGGGTGAATTCGGAGGGCAACAGTGCACCGTCGTGTCTCTTGACAGTGTGTATCAAGACGATCACGAATGTGTCCGTAAAGAGCTCAACGGGTCTATTGTGCTTGTCCCAGTGCATCGAAAGAGCTGCAATGAGGAAACCAAAACGGTGGGTGGCGAAGAGGACGAAGTGGTGATCGTAATGCTGCGCTCCTTCTTCGTCAAAACGTGCCATCCTCGGTTTGACGTCTCTGAAGTTGCTCTGCAAGATCTCCAAGACAATGTCACCCGCTGGGGTGATGTTGTCGTCCAAGCGGTTCGCAAGATGATCTACGCAAACGGTAGAGTTTGTGCCGGGGGCTAACGGCGCTTGTGTCTTTCTTCCCCTCCAAGTCTTGCTTACACAATCTATTCCATCTGAAACCTAAAGGTTGCCACGCACGATCATAAATGCAGTATCTGTAGTTGTCGTTGCCGGTGATAACGCAAAAATGGACGACAGATGCAAGAAGGTTGCTATAATTAACTACCAAATGTTGGACTGAAACATCCCGTAGCTCCGAGCAGATTTTCATCTTGCAGACTTTCAAGCCGTTCCTGCAGCTTCAGAAGTGTGGCTCTGCAGAATGCCGCCCCCTTCCCTGCGGCACACGTACGGTAATAGAGGTTGAAACAGCATGAGGCTCTGGAGACCAAGCATTCAATACCAAACCGTAGCCCAAACACCACGTTGCAGATCGAACGCCGTTTGTCCGCCGGTGACCGTCAACGCATTTGCTGTCATCCCGTATGTATTGCGTGCAAACCACGCAGACGGAGGGCCATGTGCCTGTCCGTTCTGTCGGAAATGGCAAAATGTATTGAAATAGAGCGATGACGTCGGCGATACCCCTAAAAAACGGTTTTTCTGGGGTATCGCCGACGTCATTCCCAACGTCATCCCGCGCGGTGCAATATTGTTTCGTCATTTATAACGCGCGGTGGAATTGTATTTCAGAGCTTCGCTGACGTTGGGAATGACGTCGTCGATACCCCAGAAAAACCGTTTTTTAGGGGTATCGCCGACGTCATCGCCGACGTCATCAATTTTTGCTTTTCTTACCGCGGTTTTGCTGACAAGGTTTTTCAACGTCATCGATTTTTGCTTTTTTACTGCGGTTTTGCTAAAAAGCGGTTATGTAGCGCCCAAAAACCGTTTTTTGGGCGGGTCGACGATGTGTTACAACGTCATCGTTGTTTTACTTGCGGTTTTGCTAAAACCGCTTTTCTGGCGCCCAAAAACCGTTTTTTTTAGGTGTCGACGACGTCATCCACAACGTCATCGGTGGGCCACTGTGCCTGTCCGAGTACTCGGAAATTTGCTTTCTTGAGCCACAGCGTGCGTTTCTGCTGCTAAACCGACGCTGCTGATTCGTCGAAATAGAATAGAAAATCAATGCAAAAAGCAGAATAAAAAAGCTGGCACCGCTCATTCGCAACGAAAAAAAACGCCAACGTTGGCGTCCAGTTTTTTTTCGAGCAGGTATCGAACAGGTTTGAATACAGGTATCAGACAGGTTTTTGTATTACCGTTTTCCATACGGAACTTTATTTTTCTTTCTTCTCTAAGCCACTCATCCGGGGCCACGCGGCATTTCTCGCGCGGTTGCAGCACGCGGTGAAGGCGGACGAAGACGACGCGCTATGGCGCGCACCCACAAGACGGCTCGCATCAAGCAGCAAATGGCGGAGGAGGAGCTCAGAGAGGGATAGGCCCGCGCAGCGGCTGCAACAGACGCTGCCCAAGTCAGCAAAAAGGATGAAGCCACGACAGAGGCCGTTCACCGCGCGAATATCCGGAAAGCTCGCACTCGGTCCGAGAAAGCCGCTTCTATGCAGCGCGCGAGAGAGGAGCGTGTGAGCGAAGAGCTCGTTGACGACGGTACGAGTGAGCGGCTTGCTGAGGAGGGTGCGAGCGAGGAGCGCGCTGAGGAGGGTGCGAGCGAGGAGCACGCTGAGGAGAGTGCGAGCAAGGTTCACGCTGAGGAGAGTGCGAGCGAGGAGCACGCTGAGGAGAGTGCGAGCGAGGAGAAAGATAAAGGTGGTGCTTGTGAAGAAGATGATGCAGAAGAAGAGGCATCGGACGATGCTGCTGATCTCTCTCCGCACCAAGGGAAGGAGCGTTCGGTTGATGAAGTGGATGAAGACGAGTTGATTGCTGTACCGCCTTTTGATCAGCAGCACAAGAACTGGGCGGAGTTTGAACAAGGTCTGAAGCAGTAATCAAGAGCTGGACACCTGGCACCAACGCAGACTGGGACGATACCAGGCGAATTCCTCGATAGTGCAGGTAAATAATTAATGATACCTGGTGGTTGTGCATGTACACTTCGCGCTTGACGACGATTCCCCACGAGCCATCATTCATCTGCGTTACTTGGGCTAACATCTGGAAGGGGCACTCCGTTCGACGAAGATTGTGCATCGTGCGCTTGCCTGACGATCTTTCGCGGGCAGGTCATCCGTGTGTACAGATGTACTTGCGCTGGTATGGTTCCATAAGCTACGGAACCAGCGGAATATCGTTTCCTCGGGCACCCCTAGGTACTGGACCTGCTTCTTCAGTGTTGTGTTGCGTCGAGCGACGTTAATCACCTCCTTCACAACAAGCGCTTGGCGAGTCTCCTTCATGTTGGGCCGAGAACCGCCTTATTATTTGATCAGAGACTGGACGAGGCTCGTAACAGCTTCTCCTTTCTTCTCTCGGGTCACAACCTTCGACCCGGTCTTGGAGTTAGCTGACTCGGTTTGAGCCCGGTCCAAATCCAAAGCACTCACACACACTCTGGGACAACCCGCGCACCAGCCCTTCTGGGCGAACCAGCAACCACACAATGAGCAAAGGCACAAATACTCCCCGCACACCGCACAGCCACTCTGCCTACTCTTCAAAGAGGATCACCTTCCCCCCAAATATGAAATACACACTAGAACCTTACACTAGTATGTAGGAATATGGAATAGCTAACAGCTCCCGCACCGAGGCACGGTCACTATGTAGCTATGTGGATTGAATTTTGTTGGAACCTCTCAATGGCCTTCCCTACACAAGCAAACTAGGCGCCTGCGTCCTTCGGGGCAAATCGAACTCTGATTGAATCTTTAACACATGCAAAACATAGACCTCTCAAGTGGGGGTGCGGACCTCCCTTTGGGTACACCTTGATATAATGAGGCGGCCGTTCGACGGTCGCCAGTTGGGTTGACTTGAACTCTTGATAGACTGTCGGCCGCACTCTGCCGGGATCGGCAGAGCTGCGGGCAGCCGTACGAACACGTGGTCCCGTTCGCGTCCAGGATTGGTCGGCACAGGTGATGCGACCGGTCGCGCCACAGCTGATTTATGTCTGCAATCACCGGATGGTGTTACTGACTGAATGCGAATCCGCCGTCGGACAAGCGACCCTCTGCCTCAGACTAGTCTGGGTCCACCAACTCAGACCCCAGACTCCCAGCTCAGACCGGATCTAGCTCGAACTCCGTTGACATCGACTCAGACCTCCGTCGCTCAGACTCCGGGACTTGGGTGCAGCTGAAACCAGGTTGGAGCTCAGAGCAATCACCCGGGACTTTGGCTAGCTCAGCGTGAGCCAGTCCAGACCATCTGAGCTGGTCAGCTCAGAGTCCGGAACTGTCACTTCGCCTTGAAGTCATCACCCAGATCACAGACCAGTCCCAGGTTGAAGTCCGTGCAAGACCGCTTGGGACCCAGTCCCAAGCGGTCTTGCACGGACTTCAACGTATTGCATCCATCCACCAATCAACGCCATATCCAGTCCGGGACGAGAGCATGGGCGGTCGAGACGATGGGTCGGGAAAATATTCTCCCGGCCTTATCACACTACGTACTCGGAGGAGATGAACATCGTGCTTGGCATGACGCGATGGGTGGCCGCCGCCATCAAGACCCAGTACGATGTTGCCGTGGACCCGACTATTGCGAGCACCTACACTTTCGTCGACAACGGAGCGGCGGTCACGGTCCACCGAGGTGTGCACGAGTACAGGAATGTTGGGAGTGCGATTGCGAGTTTGCGCAGACGATGAAGATTCCGTGCCGTCACGCGATGGTGTTCAAGAAACGAAGCTGCAGTCCATTTGCCGTACCATTTGCTGCTATCGCATCCAGGTATGTCCATGTTTTTCCAGGTTTGACCCAGGTTTTGTTCGAACGGACCTGGCGTGACCTCGATATTAATCACAGCTTCATCGTGACGCTTGTGCTTTTTGACGGTGCGTTTGCATCTAGATTGTACCGACAGAGTCGATTGTCTACGCAAGGGCTATCGGAAGTTGCAAAGCCGTTTGTCGCCAAGATATTCAAGCGCGACGCACCTGCGACCATCCAAACGCAAACAGAGCAGGAAAAGTATCGGCGTGCGCAGCAAACGTTCGGTCGTATTAGTGGAGAGCTAGCCCGATTCGGTGATGAAGCGTTCAACAGTGCTATGAATCAATTCGACGAATGGTGGCATAATCTCCGACAGGGGCAGATCTCTATAGCGCAGAAGCAGAATACTGACAGTGGAGACCCTCACACCCATGACGACGACAGTGGGGGTACTGGCGGTGGTGACAGCAGTGGTAACGACGGATGTGAGTAGTGGGGGGTTGCCGGATTACTGGACGTTTTTTAACACATCGAACATAAACCCTACCAACAGACCTGTCTATACCATTACACACAAAGTTTCACCCTTCCGCTGTGGAAGAGACAGAGCATCAGTCCTATTGTTAATATTCAAGTGAGCTATTTTCGCGAATTTCACAGCATCTCAGAGCATCACCAAATCGACTCGAACCCTCACACTCAGAGGAACAATATTTGATTGGAAAAGTTTTCTATTTAAACACTTGAATACTAAGTATATAATCACAAG
>JAGDFM010000315.1:0-47928 GCA_019155715.1 Phytophthora pseudosyringae
TTGCTCCAGTAACGAGTGCTCCTGTATCTAGTGCTCCGGTCACTAGTGCTCCAGTGACTAGTGCTCCAGTAACGAGTGCTCCGGTAACTAGTACGCCAATAACCTCAGCACCGGCGACACCAGACCCTTTTGGTGACATCCCGATTCTCGCTGACACTACGACTCCACCCACTTCTGCAACAGCTATACTTGCTCCGGTAACGAATGCTCCAGTCACTAATTCTCCAGTAAGTGCTCCGGTATCGAGTGCTCCGGTAACGAATGCTCCGGTCACTAGTGCTCCAGTGACTAATGCTCCGATCTCTAGTACGCCAATAACCTCAGCACCAGCGACTCCAGACCCTTTTGGTGACATCCCGATTCTCGCTGACACTACGACTCCAGCCACTTCTGCAATAGCTTCTGTGGCGCCGACAACGAATACAGAAGGACCTGCCACCAGTACACCGGTAACATCAGCACCGGCGACTTCAGTGCCAGCAACCCAAACGCCGACAACCTCAGCCGTCACCAATACGCCAATTACTGTAGCTCCAGTCACAACGACCCCTGCCACAGGCACAAGTGCGCCGGTGACTGAAGGCCCATTCACCGATATTCCAATTCTTGCCGACACGATAGCACCAACGACACCCACCGCGACAAGATCTCCAGCAGATACCACACAGCCAGCTTCAACAGTAGCAACACCAGTGGATACAACAACTCCAGCAGTGACTTCACCTTCAGCGACAAGTACACCAGCAATTACCTCCCAGCCAACTGCATCGACGTCACCAGGAACATCGACTCCATCAGCGACTGATTCAACGGATGCAGTGACAACAGCGCCGGCAGATACGCCGGTAGATACGTCAACTCCATCGGCAACAACTTCGACGAATCCAGTGACGACCACTCCTGCGGTGACTTCGGCCACTCCAACGGCAACAAGTGCAAGTTCTCCAGCTGATGTGCCAATTCTGGCAGATGCCACGACAACAGCGCCAACAGCATCAACGCCAACAGCCTCGACGCCAACAGTTTCGACACCGACAGCACCGGCACCATCAACGGCTGCTTCTTCAACTGATGTACCAATTCTTGCGGATACCCCATCGTCGACGACAGCTTCGATAACGCCTTCATCGACTGCGGCGGCAGCAACAGAAACACCGGTATCCACGGCCGGTCCACCGACATCAACGACTGGTACAGTTCCGGGGTCGACCGCAGAGGCGCCAACCCCAAGTGTAGAGACTCCAATATCGAGTGCAGGGATACCAGCCTCAAGTGCGGAGACTCCAGCTTCGACAGGTGCAGCAGTAACTTCATCACCTGTAACCTCAAGCCCGCAAACTCCCTCGGCAACGCCGACAGGGGATTCGCCGATCCAGCCCACCGCTACAGCATCACAGCCGTCGACTACGCCAGGCACCTCTGCTGAAACTCCGACGGTAGATACCCCCATCGCCACGCTTCCCATACTTGCTGACACGCCAACTGCAACAGCGACGAATCCTGTGCCGTCGGCTCAAACCCCAACTACTACAACTGCGTCGGGAGCGGATCCAGTAACAAACACGCCTTCAAGTACCGCAAGTGCATCCTCGTCGAACACACCCGTTGCCAATATCCCAGAAAGCTCGTCCGCCGCAGCTTTGAGTGGTTCCCAGACAAGTTCCCCATCCACTACGACTAGACGTGTGAGCGGCTCATCATCGGGTTCACCAATGGGTACCCCCTCAACAAACGCAGCGTCGACAGAAGGCAGTAGAGCACTGCCACAAGCTTCGACAGCGTCCTCGAATCCTGCTAGTAGTACAGGTTCGCGTACAGCAAGTTCACCACCTCCCATGGTTGTACCAACTGGAGACCCCGCACTAGGTAGCTCAGCACCAGAAGCCTCGTCAGGAACGGATGGTGCAAGTTCGTCGAGATTAACTTCCTCTCCAGAATTGCACGGTAATAGCGATGCCGTCAGCACAATCAACCCTTCGTCGACTTCAGGAGGTTCAAGTGCGCCGATTGCAACTGCGGAAGGCTCGAATTCGATGTCGTCCCTCGCATCGACGCGCCCAATGCTGGCGACGCGTGGGAATTCGCAGGGTGGAGGATTTAAAGGATCTTCTAGCGGCATTTCACCTGAAGGCAACCTCCCGTTGAATCCAATTGCGAGTATCCGCTCGACCACAAGTGAGCAATCGGCTTCCAGCACCCAGGCGAACGCCATCATCGGCAGCAAAGACCCCGCTACAATATCAAACGCCAGAGATGAAAACGATGCCGGTGGTGGTGATGACGAAGCTTTTCATCGGGCTATCATCGATTTCACGGATTCAATTGGTCCAGCTCGCGATATCGCCAGCAACTCCGCCAACATCTTGGTAGCCACTGCAGTTACCGCAAACGTCATAAGTGCTGTGATCAGCATTGCAACAACCAGTACATCAGCCGTGTCGAGTGCTGCCACCGGCATTACCGTAGCTCAAGGAATTCTAAATGCTGTTGGGGGAGGTACGGCCGCCGCAAGCCTGGGACGAGCAGCACCTGCTGTAGACCTGACGGAGCTCTTCATGATGCTCAATTATCTGCAGTTCATCTCATCAAGCAGCCACCTCAGTCTCCCCAGTGCCCCTGACTTTTTCTTCCTCTTCACAGATTCATTGGGCTGGTGTAATTTACAACCGACTGGCGCAAGCGAACCACCTGCTCACGGCGGCGGCGTTGATCAAAACAAAGAGAAGCTTTCGAGCGGGGACGCCTCAAACTTTACAGTCGCGGATGGCGATATCATTTCGGGGGTGCTGGCATACGCGGAGAGGATCAACGTCAAACCGGAAGAGCTGTTCACCAAAACTGCCATCGTGTTTGCGAGTGTCGTCGGAAGTGTTGCAGCAGCTGTGGCAACACTCTACTCGTTGCTGCGACTCTTGCTTCGGCGGAAGCTGGAGCTCTTGATTCAACGACTCGATGACCTGCCTCGTGCCAAACTCTTGATGCGCCTGCTGATCCAGTCGTGCTTGTCCATCTGCCTCTTGAGTGAGTACGCACTCAGTATGACGAGCTCGTTCCAGATGCGGTACAACAAGCAGGATCAACAGCACGAAAGCCACAGCGCATTCGCTTTTGCGACCGTAGCACTGATATTCGTTTGCTGCGGATTGATCGTACTGGGCGTCGTCAAGATCTGGAACAAAAGTGAAGAAGAGTTGTCAAACCCAGATTTCAAATTCGCGTGGGGGGCATACTACAAGTACTACCAGTTCCAGAATCGCTACTTCTTCGTAGCCAAGATGGGCGCCGAAATCCTCTCCGGCGTGATTATCGGGCTGGTGAGCGACGTACCGTCCCAATTGACGCTGTTGATGTCTCTGCAGCTCGCCATGTTCCTGTTCACGGTCGAAAGTGCACCATACTCCATGGAATTTCAAACAGTATGCTCTTCGATCGCATTCGTGATGAAGATGGTCACGTATGCGCTCATCAGCTCGTTCCTCACTCCTTCAACGGAAGTTGGTCTGCAGAACTTCATTGGCACTCTCGTGATCGTCCTGCAAGTGACGCTACTGGTGCTCTTCAACTCCCGCCAGCTATATATCCTGTACAAACAGATGAAGTATCTCTGGGAACTACGACAAAATCGCCTGCAACGCAACAAACAGATGAAAGACGAAAAACACGATGCAATGGTCATTAGAAACTCCGTTTTCGCGCTCACACCTGCGCCTGTCGCTCAAGCCATCGGGCCACCCGAGAACAAGCGAAACTCGATGGTCCCCACAGCAACTCAGTTTCCCGTGGCCGCGTGCTGATCCGTGGCCTTCCTCTACAAAGCAATACGACACCGGGGACAAATATCTAGCGGCCACCGGACGAAGCGAGCAGCTTGGCCATGCGGTCATCGAGTTGCTGGACATTGGACTCAAAAACCTGCACATTTTCAGCCAAACTCGCCTCCATCTAACAAGATACACAAAACCAAATCAGTATTCGGACAGACTGCCTCTAATAGATACTTGAGTTTTCACCAAACTTACATTGGCAAGCAAGGCAGAGTCAGAATCAAGCAGCTCGCCCAACGAAGCTTGCGTTTGCTCCATTTTGTCCACCCGAGCTGTCACATCTAGCGCCTCATCGTGCGCCGATTTCAGCGTCACGAGGCGGTCCACGATAGTCGGGACTGAGGCCGCGACGGCGTCAAGGCTGCTGAGCTGGTCGTAAATCTTTTGGATCTGTTCGCGGTCTGCCTGCGAGTTCAAAGCACCCTGCACGCTTGGCGACTGTTTGAGCTTACTGAGCAGCGTAAATTCGTGCACAAGGGCAGTCGTGCGCGTCTTAACTGCATCCAGATTTTTCTCGCTCATCAACCCAACACGCTGCTCCAGCTGCGCCACAGCAGACGTCAAGTCTGCGCTTATCGCACCAGTCAGCGAGCTCAAGCCGTCTAGTCGCAGCTCCTGGCCCTGGAAACTCCCAATAGCTCTCTCCAGCGTCGAGATCCGCGCCTCAAGCGTAGCCACCCGAGTCTTAGCGTCCCGGTCCACAGCATTTAGCTCACCGTTGCTGTAGATCTCGTAGACAATAGGCGCGCCTTCCGACGAAGAAGGTGCAGCGGTCTGACCCTGTTGCTGCCGCTTGAGCGCATCAATCTGCTGGAAAAACTTGGCCGTCAGATCTTTCTGCAGACTCAACGCCGCATCAGCGCTAGACGCCGCCACGCCAGCATTGCTGCCAGAGCGCAGGAAAGGCTGGAAGGCCGTGTTTCTCTCCAGCGCCGATAGATTGAGCTGCAGCGTGTTGAGTCCCTGCATGACCTCGTTGAACTCGGCCTCCTGGCCGGCGTCCACCATCACCTTGTGCTTCTTGTGCTCGGCGTCCGCCGCCAGCAGCGTTAGATCCGCCTCCAGCTCCTTCAGCTCCAGCGACAGCCGCGTGAAGCGGGCCAAAGGAGACTCCAGCGTCGCCTTACTGCTACTTTTGCCGGCCGAGGATTCATACTCCGTCTGCTTGGGCAGTGCGGGCGCTGTGTGGTAAGGATAAAATAATAATAATAATGAGGAGGTAACCTGAAAAGTCCATAGCCTCCTCCGTAGAGATCCTGGACCGCTGCCACGTACTGTAGACTTTGCCCATGAAGACTTCGAAGGCCTGCGTGGCCGGCAGCTCCTGCTCGTCCAGCTCCATCGAGCTCTGGACCGCATGATACCAGCGCAGTATTGTCAGGGATATGATAGATTTTTCATAATAGCTTGGATATTATCTGGATAGCGGATTGAGCTCGGGCTGTACCTTGTCGTGAAAGTGGCCCTCAGCCTCCGGGCCGGCGCCGGCACTTGCGTGGGCCTGACGGGCGGACGCGTTCGCTGGCGCGTAGGCCTGAAAGGCCTCGTCCGACTCGGGCGTCTCGAAGACTTCGGTGCTCATGACCTTCCTGCGCTTGGTCCCCTCTTTCTCTGTTGAATAGTCCATGGTGGAGCTGCACAATCGAGACTAAAATCCAGGATTTGAGGGTCACAAATCGGGTTTCATGATTCTACCGGTAGCCATGATACAAAATCAATCACATCAGTATGCCTATCCCCAACAAAATGTCCTTTTAAGGGTAAAAAAAGAAGATATCGTGGCCGCAAATTTCTGAGAGGTTATTGTACATGGAGTATAGCACATTATGCCTCGCATTGCTGTAGCAGGAACACCTGAGGCAATTTTTAGTTCTGTATGACGAGGTGAGCAAATGGTTGGCCTCGCCATTCAGAGTACACCTCACCGTAAGGAAATGTTAAAACAGCTCGTTTTGAATGTTCTTGGTACAGAATATGTTTTCGACGTGACATGGATGAAATTTACGATATTAAATACTACAGCCTACGCTTGGGTGATGGCCACGCCCGATGCGACCGAGTACACGGCGGAAACCAGCACCACCAAGAGCGCATACACAATCGACGTCTCAAACCCATAGATCTCCGGGCGCTTGGTCTTGGCGTTCAGCACGATGTGCTCGCCCAGGTCGATCTCCGGGAGGCAAGACAACGGGGCGTACGAGATGGTGTACTTGGAGGCGCTCTGGGGTTCAACGTCGACGTCCATCACGGCGTCGTAGTTCTTTAGGTAGGTCAGCGCGTTGACCACGTTGCCGAGCACGAGCGTTCCAGGTGGATCGATCCCGCGACGACGCACGTCAGCTGCGATCTCGCCCAGCGTGCTGCGGACCGTGGCCGCGTCGCTCGTGGTGGCCGCGTGGATGACCGCAGCGGGCATGTCGCTCGGGTATCCGCGCTCGGTCTGCAGCGCTTGGGTGAGTCCTTCGATACGGCCGATCGCCATGAGGAAGATCGTGGTGCGGTGGTCGCAGTACTCTGGCAGGTCGGGGAAGCGGTCCTTCTTGCCATGCCCTGTGCAAACGAGCACCTGGTCGGCCACGTCTCGCATGGTGGTGGGGATGCCCGCGCTCGCCGGCGCCGAGAGCGAGCTGGAGATGCCCGGGATCACCTCCACGTCAAATCCCGCCTCCGAGTAGATGACAGCCTCCTCGCCGCCGCGGCCGTACATGAACGGGTCGCCGTTCTTGAGGCGCACCACGCGCTTGCCCTGCGCGAGCGCCTCGAGGCCCCAGGCGTCCAGCTCTGCCTGCGCGAAGTCGGCCTTGCCGCAGCGCTTGCGCGCCACGCGCACCTCGCACTTGGCGATCTCCAGCACCTCGGCGGGCACGAGCCGGTCGGCCAGCACCAGGTCCGCCTGCTGTAGCGCACGGAACGCCTTGAGCGTCAGCAGCTCCGGGTCGCCCGGGCCAGCGCCCACCAACAGAACCTTGCCCTTGGTCGTCGGCATTGCAGTCGTGGTTGTCGTGAGCAGTCGGTCGTGGCAGCAGGCGGCGCAATGAGGAATGACAGCGGGCGCAGCCGTGCGTGGCGTTAAACGTAAACGGGCCCGTCGCGGCGAATGGGATGACGTCCAAGATTGTGTGGACCACGCCGTTGGATCAAACAGGTGGGTTACGGTGGTGCACACCACTCGCTCCATACTGAAACCAAGTCCTTGCGCGACTACGGAAATGGGCGCTAAACTGGCCGGCCGCTGTGCGCGCCTTATCAGTTGCGCGCCAGCCAACTTCAAGCAAAGCTCGCTCGCTTGCTAACTCGCGCCGGCGAGGTGCCGTTCGCAGCGCAAACGCGGCGATTACCTGTTGCATCGCCCGTAGACGAACTTCGTCCAATCCGGCTGATCACGCGTACATACTCAGGCGCAGCACGGCCAGCCAACGCGGGCGGGCGGCGCCAAAGAGCACGACTGACACATCTTGCTGCCCCCGCTGAAACCAATATCGACTCTATGCGCTACCGCGGGGTTTTAGTCGCCAAGAACGCGTCGATCGAAAGGCGCCCGACGATTGGTCCATATTACGATCGCGAAACGACGCGATCCCATACTCGTCTGCGATTGGCTCGCACGACGCCATAGCCGGAGCGGTTGAAGTCACTGTTGGGGTCACTCGCGCGGGGGGCAACGACCTCTGCGTCAGCAGCAATCTTGACGCGGTTCGGGTGGTGAGCGCCCATCGGCACTCGCCATTCCGCACCCGCCAGCGCAAGTCGTCGCCTCGCCTGGACACACGCCGCTCAATGACGCAGCACTCCGCCGCCGTGGAGCAGGCCGTGAGCCACGTGGCCTACGCGCTCAGCGACTTGTCGTTTCTGGTGCAGCCCGTGCCCTTCGGCTCGGCGCTCGAGAAGTACATCGTCAGCGCGCGCCGCAACGTGTTCGACCAGGTGGGGAAAGTGGACGAGGGCGCCGCGGGCCAGGAGCTCATCGAGCGCGCCTACGCCGCCGCGGCGCGCGGCCAGTTCGTGACGCTGTTCGCGTCCTCGCCCTCGTCGCTGCTGCAGATGGTGCCCGCCATGTACAAGCTCAGCAGCGCGCAGCTGCCCGCCGTCATCCACGTCGTGGCGCGCGAGCACTCGGACCTCATGGCCGTGCGCCAGACCGGCTTTGTCATCCTCAACTCGCTTAACGCCACGGAGACCGAGGACATGGCGCTGCTCGCGCACGTGGCCTCGCTGCGCGCCAATGTGCCGTTCCTGCACGTGTACGACGGCGAGATGGCCCACAACGACCTGGAGCAGCACGTCGCCGCCTCCTCCAGCAAGTTCAACCACGCGCTCGTAGACTACCAGTACCTGGCCAACCTCATCGGCCTCAAGAACGCCTCGGAGGCCCCCGAGTTCCGCCAGCTTGTGCTCAGTAAGTCCGGCGTCGCCGACGACGCCGACGACGCCGAGCTCTACTTCCAGGTCTCGCCCGAGTGCATCGCCAAGTACAACGCCGTCCCCGAAGTTGTGGAGGACGTCATCAAGCAGGTCTTCGCCAAGAAGGGCTACCAGCTCTTCGAGTACTTCGGCCACCCCGAAGCCGAGCAGGTGCTGGTGGTCATGGGCACGGCCTCCAGCGTCGTTAAGGACGCTGTCGAGTCGCTCTACTCCAACTGGAAGGCCAAGGTTGGCGTCATCTCCGTGCGTCTGTTCCGCCCGTGGTCGACCAAGGCGTTCCTGAGCGTTGTGCCTGCTACGGCCACCAAGTTCGCTGTCCTCGACCGCATGGACGACGCTACCAACGTTGGCGAGCCGCTGTTCATGGATGTCCTAGGGTCTTTCCAGTCGGAGGAGTGGCAGAACAAGCCCGTGCCCTCCGTCATTGGCGGCAAGTACGCCTTCAACGTCAGCGAGGCAGTCTTCGACGTCGTGACCGCGCGAACTCTGGTTGAGGAGCTTGCCGCTGACAAACTGCAGAACAGCTTCGTGGTTGCCTCTCCGTCTGCCACTGAGGAGTTCAACGCGAAGAAGACGGCTACGACCCAGCTTGTGAATGAATACGTGTCGTCCAAAGATGGATTCGAGGCTCCTTACGTGAAGATGCTGCTGCAGCTGTTCGAGAAGCGCGCGGTTATTGCCAACCTTGTGCGCTCTGAAACTGTGTGGAAGGCACAGGACAAGCCCGCGGGCGACAACGTGGCCCTTGAGAACGGCGAGTTTGGTTTCGGCGTGCACCTCGGCATTCTGGCCAAGCGCCAGGAGCTCAAGGATAAGGTGAAGACCCTTGTTTCCGGCGAGCACGCCAAGAGCATTGCCTCCCAGCGTCTGCTTGACTGCATCGTGCGGTGGTCCGAGAAGCAGCCCAAGCACGAAGAGCTCGCGAACGAGATCACCATTCTTCTCGAGAACGAGCAACATCAAGGCGGTATTCTGGCAGAGATCTACGCTCTGAAGCAGTACTTCTCGCCGCTGAGCCAGTGGATTCTGGGCAGCGAAGAATTCTCGCGCGACCTCGGCGCCTCGGGTGTGCACCAGGTGCTAGCCAGCGGTGAGAACGTTAACCTTCTGATCCTCGACACCGAGCCTATGAGCGCGGTATCCAAGAGCAACCGCAAGCGTGACCTGGGTCTGTACGCAATGCAGTACGGCAACGCGTACGTTGCCTCGGTTGCGCTTTACGATTCGTACTCGCAGGTGCTGCGCGCGCTGAACGAGGCCGATGCCTTTGATGGTCCTTCGATCGTGCTTGCTTACGCGCCGAGCGCGAGCAACATGGAGCAGGAGACCAAGGAGGCTGTGACCAGCGGCTACTGGCCGCTGTACCGCTACAATCCTCTTCTGGAAGATGTGGAGGGTGAGAAGGCCTTCTCGCTGGAGTCGCCGAGCATCAAGAAGGATCTGCTGACGTTCCTGCAGCGCAACAACCAACTCAGTCTGTTCGCCAAGCAGGCCCTGACTGGCCCCACGGCTGCTTCGGTCACGGAGAAGTACGAGCAGATCGGCCAGCAGGCGCTGAAGACCAGCTTCGAAGCTCTTCTGAATGGGTTCGGCGGCCAGCAAGCGGAGTCGTGGCAGGTTGATACCAAGCTGTGGCTTCTTGTTGGTTCAGACAACGGCCACGCCGATGAGTTCGCCTCGAAGCTGGAGGAGGACGCCCTGAACTTCGGTATGAAGAACGTCGAGAAGATGGACATGAACGAGATGACCATCGACCAGCTTCTGGACGAGGCCAACGACGAGAACGCCTACGTCGTATTTGTGTGCTCGACCGCCGGCCAGGGGGAGTTCCCGAGCAACGGCAAGGAGTTCTGGGGCGAGCTTTCGGGCTTCAGCTCGACGCTTCCGTTGCAGTACGCGGTGTTCGGTATGGGTGACAGCCTGTACTGGCCCCGTGAGGACGAGAAGCACTACTTCTGCAAAGCCCCCACTGACCTCGATGCCAAGCTGAGCGAGCTTGGTGCCAAGCGCATCGTGGACGTTGCTAAGGGCGATGACCAGGACGAGGATGGTCCGATGACCCAGTTCGAGTCGTGGAAACCGCAGCTGTGGGAGCAGATCGGCATCCCCGCGGATGTCGTTAGCCTGCATCAAGGCACGAAGAAGAAACAGCGCACGAACGAGGAAATCAAGCAGCAGAGTAATTACTTGCGCGGAACGATGGCCGAGGGCCTGGAGGACCGCACCACCAAGGCTCTTGCCGCTGACGACACGCAGCTTACTAAGTTCCACGGCATTTACCAGCAGGACGACCGCGACCTCCGTGAGCAGATGCGCTTGGAGAAGCAGGAGAAAGCGTTTTCCTTCATGATCCGTGTGCGTGTTCCCGGTGGTGTGTCAACGGCCGAGCAGTACCTGATGATCGACCAGCTTGCGGATTCGCACGCCAACGGCAACATCAAGCTGTCTACTCGCCAGGCTTACCAGCTGCAGGGCATTCTCAAGTGGAACCTGAAGCCACTCGTGCAGGGAATCAACCGTGTGCTCATGGACTCGCTGGCTGCTTGCGGTGATGTGAACCGTAACGTGATGGCTACCATCAACCCGTCGTGCTCCGTGGAGACCCACCAGGAGATCCTGGACATCGCGCGTGACATTTCGACCCACCTGACCCCGCAGACGAGCGCTTACCACGAGATCTGGCTTGACAAGAAGATGGTCGCCGGTGGCGAGGTGAAGGACTTCGAGCCGTTCTACGGCGAGGCGTACCTGCCGCGCAAGTTCAAGATCGCTATCGCCATTCCTCCGGCCAACGATGTGGACGTGTTCGCTAACTGCCTGGGTTTCATCGCCATCCTGGAGAAGGACAAGCTGCTCGGCTTCAACGTGAGCGTGGGCGGTGGCATGGGTATGACCCACAACAACAAGAAGACGTTCCCGCGTCTGGCCGATGTCATGGCGTTCTGCACGCCCGACCAGTGCAAGGATGTGGCCGAGAAGGTCATGGTGCTACAGCGCGACTTCGGTGACCGTGTGAACCGCAAGCACGCCCGCTTCAAATACACCGTGGAGGACCACGGCCTGGAGTGGATTCGCGCTGAGACCGAGAAGCGCCTGGGCTACAAGCTGCAGGAGCCGCGCAAGCACAAGTTGCTCTCGAACGGTGACCGCTTTGGCTGGACCAAGAACTCGCACGGCAAGTACCACTACGGCATGTTCGTCGAGGGCGGGCGTATCAAGGACACCAAGGAGACCGGCATCCGCACGGGTCTGCGTGAGCTGGCCAAGGCGTTCCCGCAAGTTGAGTTCCACCTCACGGGTAACCAGAATCTGAGCCTGGGCAACATCTCGGAGGAGGAGATACCGCAGATCAAGGCCCTCATGGAGCAGTACAAGTTCGGCAACGACAACTACTCGGGCCTGCGTCTGAACTCGATCGCCTGCGCTGCTCTGCCCATGTGCGGTCTAGCCTTCGCTGAGGCCGAGCGCTACCTGCCGTCGCTGATCACCAAGATCGAGGACATGCTGGAGGCCAGCGGCCTGCGCGACGACGCGATCGTGATCCGTATGACTGGTTGCCCCAACGGCTGTGGTCGCCCGTACCTGGGCGAGATCGGCTTCGTGGGTCGCTCCCCGGGAATCTACAACCTGTACCTTGGTGCAGGCTTCGCCGGCGACCGTCTCAACAAACTCTACAAGGAGGCTGTAGACGAAGCGCAGATTCTGACCGAGCTCGAGCCCATCATCAAGGACTACGCCGAGAACCGAAACGAGGGCGAGAAGTTTGGCGACTTTGTCATCCGTGCGGGCTACGTGGAGGCCTGCCTGGCCGCCCCGCTCGTGGAGAACCGCGCCCCGGGCGAGACCTTCCACGCGTAAGTGAGCTGCTTGTCGTAGATGTAACAAACGTATATTCATTCAAAATAAATCCCAAACTTCTTGTTCACATGTCAGCGTCCAACTTGCGCCATCGAGTCTCGCAGCGTACACACATCGACAAGTCCCAAATCAACCGCCCTCCTTTACGTTGCTGCGGTTTCCATACACCGTAGAAATGCAGCAATAATGGTCGAAGGTATAAGTTCCTACCAGCGACACTAGCATGAGCATCATACTTGCGTATCATAGTGATGATGAATGAAGCAATATGCACGGACACTTCCAGGCTCGCACCGATCGCCCGATCCCGGCGGTGTGCGCACAATTTGCGCTGGATTAATCCACCAGCAGCATCGAAAGCTGAACCTCCCGTACCAATTTCCAGCTGTTGCCCGATCACATGATGGCGACGGCGTGTCCCGCTCGTCGCATTGCTCAAGTCTCTCGAATGCGTCTCTCTGTCTGGCTCCAGGGCGTCCTCCTCGGCGTCACCATTGCGGTGGCGAGCGCACTGCACGACTACCAGCCGCTGCGTCAGCCGACACTGTACCAGTCCGACTGCGCCAAGCTCAGCTCCGACAGCTCGTCCTCCGGTGCGGACGATCGATCGACAGTCAAGAGCAGGACCGGCGAGCTGCGGGTCAACTTGTCCGTGAAACTCTCGCGGTTCACGAGCGACTACGTGGATTTCAACACCAGGTCGTACAACGGGCTGGTGCCGGCCCCGACGATCAAAGTTTGTGCAGGGGACCGACTGGTTGTCACGCTCACCAACTCGCTGGAAGCTGGTAGGAGCAACAACACCAACCTGCATCTGCACGGGATGCACGTGCCGCCGGTCGGGGAAGCTGACAATGTGCTGCCCTACGTGGAGCCGGGAGGTCAGCGCAGATACACGTACGAGATTCGACCCGACCACCCGGCAGGGACGTTCTGGTACCATCCGCACTCGCACGGCAACGTGAATTCGCAGCTCAACGGGATGATGGCAGGCGCGCTCATTGTGGCCGACCGACCGGCAGATTTCCCAGCGGAGTTGGCTGCGATGGACGACCTTGTGATGATTCTGCAAGCGGTGTGCGTCGAGAACTGCTTCAATATGTTCGACGACCTCGAGGACTCGATCGAGAACAAATACAGTCATGCGAGGAGACTCTCGAAGCACGTGGACACTCCGGATGAAGAACCTGTTTGGCCGACGGATCTTGAGATCGTAGAGGATGACGCGGATGTGCCGCTGAACGACACTGCACTCCCCACAGTTTTCGTGAACGGACAGTATCTACCGACGGTGGACCTCGCGGTTGGTGAATACAAGCGTCTGCGGTTTGTAAATGCCATTGCGAACAATGTGGCTGAGCTCGTGACTAGCCCCGGTAGCAGCTGCACGCTGGAAGTGCTTGCCATGGACGGCATTTACTTCAGTAAGCCCAAGGCGAAGGAGGTGCTTGTTATCCCGCCAGGCGGACGTGCTGATGTGGCTGTCACGTGTGCCGAGATCGGAAACTTCTACCTCGAGACGGATTGTGCAAGCTCGCGCAACAAGTTGCTAGGTCTTGTTAACCAGCACCGAGTCCCATCTCAGCGTATTGTGGAACTCAAGACTAGCAAGAAAGTAGACGAAGATTCTGTCGATGACGATGAAGATGAGAGTGAGAGCTCTGTCCAGTTCATGCGTCTCCCTTCGGCGCTGCCGAAGCGACCAGCGTATATGGAAGATACACTTGGAACCCCCGAATCCCGTCCAATTATCGAGGAGAGCAACCAATATGACTTCGAATTCTCGGTGTGGATGGATAAGGGACTCATGTACGGCGTCAACCACGAGAAACTGGACGCGTCAAACGTCAATTACTCGATGCCTGTTAACGAGATGCAGCAATGGGAACTCTCGGTCAAAGACTACAGAAAACCCGCGATTTGGGATTGCGACCTGGGTGACGGTAGCTCCAGCGGTGAGCGCCACCTTGCAAAGTCTAGCAATTGCCGCACGATGAGCCACCCGTTCCACATGCACTCGACGCATTTTCAAGTCTCGGATATGGACGACATCACCGACCCGGATGGCGTTATGTTTGACGTGGGTGAATGGCGTGACACGCTGCCACTCTTCCGTGGCGGAGTGCAGATCCGCTTCACGCCACGCGATTACATGGCGGGGAGCATCTTCGCACACTGCCACATCGCCTCCCATGTCGATGCTGGTATGGCACAATTAGTGAACGTGTACGACTCCGACACCCGCTCGAACGGAGGCGAAGCAGCTGACGAAGAGAGTGCCTCTGATGCCGACAGTGACGCTGATGATGAAGACGAAAGCGACAGCGGCAAAACGGAGGAGGTAGACGAGGAGCTGGAGAAACGATAAAGCTAGATAGATCAACCACAGCACCGACTGATGGATATTTATTTTTTGGCGTTAGTTAGTTATCGGTGCAGGAAAACCACCACGAATACGTACACATGCCCAGCAAACCCTCAAGACTCACCAGGCAGCACTTCCTCCAAAGGTGTTGCATAGCTCGAGTTCCAGTTTCGCTCAAACACTTTCTCAAGTGCCTTTCGTGTCGGTTCGTGGTTCGTGTTAACGCTTGCTCCTGCCGTGGTGTAGAAGTATCCCCACTCCATGTTGCTCGTGCCCACATTCGCGCGAGTATCAGTGACAATGTACTTGGCATGATTCACGCGGGTGTACGAGGGCCATGAAGCTTTCGTGCTAGCACTGGACGTGGTGTTCTGCCAACCCGGCACACGGAAAATCTTGATTTCAAGTCTTCCGGAGCACCGAGCGTGCGTGTGCTGACACAACTCCGCCTGCTTCTTCAGCATGGCAAGCGCCTCCAGCATTTGAGGGCTGGTGTGCTGCCACTGGCTGATCAGCAGACGCACCTGCAGTCCAGGTTTGCTGTACACACCGGCCAGCAGCGCATCCGTAAGAGCTGGCCAGTGAAGAGGCCCGGGCGTGTACATCGAGAACGGCTCAAAGTCCATGACGCTGAGACCGACGAAAGACTTGGCCGATCGGATCGTATACACCAGCGCGTCCTCGTCAAAAGCTCGTGAGTGCGCAGCTGTCGCTTCCAGCGGCGCAGCCGATACAAACATCTCCGAAACAGTCGCCCCAATTTCTCCAGTATCATTCCCAGTCGACAGCGTACTAAATGGCGTTCTCAACTGCTGTGAAATATTTCCCAGCGCCGAAAGACCGGCCTTCACAAACGGGTCCCCACTTCTTTTATCCTCCGGCAAATGCAGCGACCACTTGGGCACTTGGAGTTCGTGTTGAAATCTCTCCGAAAAGTAGCTGTCCGTCTTGGCCGGTAGCAACTCGGGCGACGCGAACATCCACCAGGTCTCGAACAGCCTTTGCATGTCTTGAATCACGTCCGACTTTGGAGATAAATTCTCCATTAGAACACCCACCTCCATCACTTGAGCCAGCGACTTCCAGTCCATGTTGGCGCTGCCCACGTACACGTGACTCTCATCAAAGACCCAAATCTTTTGATGCAGAATGCCGCTGCCATACCACTCGGGGCCGCTCCAGCACCTCACTTGGACATTTTCCTTGCCTGCGTCCACCAGCGCCTGCACTTCACTCGGTAGCGTGTTACACGAAGTTTCCGTTTCAACCAGCATTTCATCACCCATTTCATCCGATTTCGCCGTTAAAACACGAATTTTCACCCCTCTTGCCGCCGCAGCTTGTAATGCAGAAAGCAGATTTTTGCCTCTATCGGCGCCGAAACTCGTCATTTCGGCGTCGGAATAAACTTTTCGGTCCTCCTCGCCCAGCAGGTTCCAGTACATGGCGCTGAGGTCGATGGAGTTCTTCGCGGCCCGCACACGGCGCGTAAGGGCCTCGAACGTCTGCGGAACGGGTGAGTGAAGGTCGAAGCCCCCCACAGGCAGCGACTCGACCAGCGACAGCGTCGCCTTGCCGGTTAAATCCCCGTTAGAAACGGTATCAGACGGCCATTTCGGCTCGAAAACGCGCGGCTTCGAGTTGGCGGTGGGGGACGAGACCACCACGTCCCGCGGGGACAAGCGGAGAGCTACGAGGAATACGCACGAGGCCGCCCACAGCAGCCCGAACAGCGCAGCGCCGTCGCCGTGACGCAGTCGGCGGGGCATCGTCCTCGGTATCCGCTTTAGAAACTCCTCGATATCCGCTTAGAAACTTGAAGTGATGGGCGTAACCCAATAGTGTACCCCATACATATGGCTACATTAGGGTTATCCGATTTTTGACTGGCTGAGTGACACCATCATAGCAAGTATGGCGACCGGGAAGCTGCCGCCGTCGCGCAAGGCCAAGCGCAAGCAGGAGCGCGAGGACAAGAAGCGCCAGAAGAACAAGCGGCAGCGCAAGGAGGCGGACGCGCCGCCCGCAGCTGTAGCCAAAAGAAACGCCGGCAAGGCGCGCGGCAAGAAACCTGTCAAAGCGCATCGCCCCAATGGCTCCAGCTCCAGCTCCACCGGCATCACCAACAAGTTCCACGAGTTTCTGGCGGAGGCGGCGAGCGCCAGAGATGGTCAGCGATACTAATACTGGTATTGCTGCAGTACATACTGGTAGACTACGGTACTAACTGGTATTTCTACAGGTAAACCGCCGTCGCAGAGTGCCGATGACAGGGAGATCAAGGCGCTGGAGGCCAAACTGGGGCTCGGTTCGTCTTCGGCCAACAAGTCCGAGTCGGCGCTGAAGAAGCTGAAGAAGTAGGGACCAAGAATTGAGTTATTTGTCCTAGTGGTAGCTGATATTGTTTTTTACTTTTACAGGGAGTACTCGAAGGACGGGCTGGGCGAAGACTTTACGGACTTTTTGACGGAGCTAGACCACATTTCAGAGTACGATTGCAGCTTTTTGGTGGAATTTGAGTAGTAGATGCTGATGTACTGTTGTAACTTTTTCTGTAGAGTGGTGAAGGGCCGACCGAAGGCGAAGCTCTCTTCTGCTGACAATGCGGACGTCGAGAGCGATGGCGAGGAGAGCGAGGTGGATGGGAGCGAGGGGTCGGAGGCTGGCAGTGACTTTGGAGACGAGGTGGAGATGGACGAAGAGACTCGACGCGAGATGGAGCTGCTGCAGGCGGAAGACGCCGAGTTCCTGAAGGGCATGGATGAACTACCGACCGATGAGTCAGAATCCGAGTCGGAGGATCTCTCGCAGTTCTATTCGGAGGAAGAGGAAGACGACGAGGAAGCACGAGCTAATGCAATGAAAAACCAACAGCTGGCTGCTGATGAAAGCGAGGAGGCCAGCGAGGCCAGCGAAGGCGAGGAAGAACAGGAGAAGGTTGACAACGATGAAGAGGATACGCTTCGGGAGGAAGACGAGAGCGATGTGAACGGAGATATCGAGGAGAGTGACGACGACGATGGGGAGGAAGAAGATGAACAGGAGAAGGAGGAGAGTGTTGTCGTCGGAGAAGATATCTACGGCCGACCTGTCATCAAGACGAGTGACGGAACGAAAAAGCCGTCGGCTTACTTACCCCCTCACCTTCGCCGAAAACTCCAAGCTGAGGCCGAAGCTGCTGCCGCTGCGGCAGTCACAGAAAAGGTCAAGCCTTCTCAGATGGACGAGCAGGCTATGCGCGAGCTGACGCGTTGCATTAACGGCCAGCTCAACCGTATCTCCGAGTCCAACATGGAGTACGTCACCGTAGATGTATTGTGCTCGAACTCGATGATCGCTAACTGTGTGTGTGTGTGTGTTTATCAATGATAATCAGGTCAGTTGCGCTGGAAATGGAGAAGATCTACCGTGGGAACGGCCGGTCTCTTGTAAACGAAATCCTTTTGGAGAAGCTGCTTCAGACGACTTGCCACCCTCGACAGGTGATGGCACCACTCATCAAGGTGGGCGGTGCTCTGGTGGCAGCTCTGTACCACAGCGTCGGCAGCGAGGTCGGAGGCTTCTTCGTTGAGAAACTGGTGCGCAAGCTCATGGATAGCGTGGAGGAGGAAAAGAAACAGCTAAGCGAATCCGCAGGCACACAGCACGACGACGACGATGGTAGAACATCCAAGGTGCCTGTGAACCTGATGCTGTTCGTGATGATGCTGTACAACTTTGGTGTCGTGCACTGTACCCTCGTGTACGACCTCTTCCGATCATTCGTGGACAGTTTTTCGTCCACCGATATTGAGCTTATTCACCAGCTTCTTAAGATTGGTGGAGCTCAGCTGCGTGCAGATGATGCAGACGCCTTGCGCCAGATGGTTGCTGCCGTGCAGCAGAAAGTGGGCGAGGCACAACAAGCAAATGGCGGAAAGCAACCTGACGAACGAGTCCGCTTCATACTGGATCTCATTTACGACCTGAAGAAGTCGTCCAAGCACGGAAAGGGTCGCAATGCTGGAGGGAAGGGCGGTGCCGGCGGTGGTGGTGCCCTAGATGTGTCGTCGCTGAAAAAGTGGCTTGGGCGCGTGAAGACGCGATGCGGAAACGCCAACAACCCGCTGCGCGTGTCGCTGCATGAGCTGCTCAATGCTGACGAGGATGGTCGTTGGTGGATAGTCGGTGGTACGTGGGTCGGCTACCAGCAACAGAAGTCGACCGATGACCGAGCAAATGACGATGCCACCAACGAGATTGCTCGCGAGAACGACAGACTCCTGAAACTCGCGGAGAAGCAGCACATGAACACGGACGTTCGAAAGAAAATCTTTGTGGCGCTCATGGGCGCAGCCGATTGCTTTGACGCCTACGAGCGACTGCTGCAACTGCACCTGAAGGAGAAGCAGGAGCGTGAAATTGTGCGTGTGCTATTGCACTGCTGCGGCCAAGAGAACAAGTTCAACAAGTACTACCTGGTACTCGCTGAGAAGCTGTGCGAGATGGATCCGCGATACAAGTTCACGTTTCAGCTCGCATTCTGGGATATCTTCAAGCAGATGGAGTCGCTGAAGCCGCGGAGGTTGTACAACCAGGCCCAAATGCTGGCCGGGCTTGTGCTCAGCAGCAGCCTGTCGTTGTCATGCCTGAAGGTGCTTGACTTCACACAGCTGGAGGAGAAGAGCCTTTTGTTCTTGCGCGTTCTGATGGAGGAGATCCTTAAGGCGGAGAGCGAGCTGGAAATGGCGCAGGTGTTCCAGCGTCTGCTGCAGACGAAGAAGGCGCAGCTCACAATTGACGGTCTTGCGGTGTTCTTCCACCAACACCTGACGAGCTTCCGCGGCGAACCTGATCCGACGACGCGGACATTACTGAAAAAGCGTGTCAAGAGCGTGAAAAGCTTGCTTGACCAACTCGCCAAGTCGGCCGCATCGGCTGAAAAGGAAGCGAGTTTCATGTAGTTAGTGCGCACTTCCCACACGATAGACCACCATTTTTTCCTGCTTACCTGCTTTCATTCAGTACACAAGGCTGGCTACGCCTCTAATGGCTACAGTCCGCCGCTCTTGGCAAAGCGTACTGACAACGTCCAAAGTGGAATTGGAGCCGCTCTCAAGTCACGTTGGGTAACAAACACTATCCCTGTTCACTCCTCAAAAACAACGTGCACTTATTTCAAGTCGACACAGAGGCCGGCCTGCCATTCAAGTCACCGGGTCTCATGTCTGGAATGCATCGCGTTTGGAGTTTCTACCCAGACGCCTCGTGTAGTGGAGCAGCGACCGGCGTCTTCATGCAGAGACTGAACGACCGTGTCGGACAAGTCGATTCCACTGGTGCACGTTGTGACGCACAGTATGACAGCAATAACGAAGTGGTTGGTTACCTGAACGAGAGTTGCCACGATGACCTGTACAGTGGTGAACCTTACATGGCCTACGACTACTATTTTGCACGAACTTTGGAAACTCAGCTTCGTATCGGCGACTGCGAGTCTTTGTATGGTTTGGGTCCCACGGGAGAACAGTTCAGAAGTGCCACGATTTCAGTCTCGGACGCGACGTTGGTATGGACCAGAAACATGGGTACTGTGGATGGTGCGTTGAATTGCCCTGGCGTAGGCGGCGAAGGCTACTACGAGTTTGATGTCCGCATTGCAGAAGTTTACACTCAGACTTGCAAGTCATTTAAGTACATTGACGGTGGATTTATTTTCTACAATGCGTCGACTACTGTATCGAGTATGAGCACTGCTCTCGGCGTTGGCACCATTGTGGGAATAGCGTGTGGTATAGCAGTCGTTATGGTGGTGATCATCGCATTGGTGTGTTGTCGGCGGAAAAAGAAACAAAAAAGCTGAGAACACCACTACGCGGTCGACGCCGTTCCTCCCAAGAGGTAGCGCTTGGACGGGTGGTCTTCCACGGTAGGTCCGGGACTCTGGAACGACAATGCCATTATCGCTACTCGTGTTCCTCGTGATAGCGTGACTGTCCAGAATCTCATCTGTCGTGGTGGATTCGGAGAAGTGTACCGAGGCACATACGGTCGCGAAGCGGTCGCCATTAAGATGTTGTTCCCAGAAATGCGAAGTGACCTGAAAAAGGTGAATTCGTTCCTGGCGGAGGCCAAACTGATGGCGGGTCTGGCTCACCCACACATTGTGCGCTTTGTAGGTGTATCGTGGGGGCCCCTTACCGATCTCTGCGTTCTAACGGAGCTGATGAACGGCGGTGATCTACGTACTCTACTGAAGGAGTATGAGGCACGAGGCCACCCTCAAGGCTTCGACCACGACAAAATCCGCATCGCTTATCACGTCGCGCAAGCGTTTTTTGGCTGACGTATCTGCACTCGCTCGCTCCGATTGTGATTCACCGCGACCTCAAGTCCAAGAATGTGCTTCTAACAGAGGATTTAGACGCGAAAGTCACGGACTTTGGCGTTTCTCGAGAGCGACAAGAGAGTACAATGACTGCTGGAGTTGGCACAATGCTGTGGATGGCCCCTGAAGTGATGATGGCTGAACACTATAACGAGAAGGCGGACATTTTCTCGTTTGGCGTGCTCCTGTCTGAGCTGGATTCACAGACCTTGCCGTACTCTCATGCAAGGTACGATGAGGTCGGCGGAAAGAAGCTGCCAGATGCATTAATTATTCAACGGGTGGCATCCGGAGCCTTGCGGGCGTCGTTCACACCCCGTTGTCTCGCTTCGGTGGTGAAGCTTGGAAACGAATGCATCGCACTGGACCCGTCATCTCGTCCATCAGCGCGATGGTAGTTTTCCGGCTGCAAACAATCATGAAGGAATCCTTCGGCGAGGAATACGCTATCTAGAGAAATTGGATGCATCATAGGCAATATTTTTCTCTCGACTTTCATACATCGTAGTACGCAATTCGCAGCATCTCTGGTTGTAGCGGAACCAACAGATATTTGGCATTCGTGTGTTTCTGGATCAGTGCCTATGCTGCGAAATGACTGTGCTGTAGTGATCGTGTCATCACCATGGAACAGCTTGGAAGAAAGTTGGATAATTTCGTTAATTAGCTACGTTTGTAGTGACACCTTGTCGCTGGAACAGCTCTTGGTGGTGCCCGTCCACAGATTTGGATAAAATATTCTGGAAGCTCCTACGCGTGCAGATTCTTTTAAATGAAGCAGGTCGCATCAATACGCTGCCTCTGACCAGCGTACTCTCCGGAGCACCCGTATCCATGCTTTATCGTAGCTTCCGAACGCCATTGAACTGGCGCACTGACCATCGAGGCTATTCGTCAAGAACAGCAAGTTAACGCTTCCAGTCGACACTCGAAAGATCGCAATGAAGATTGTACACTTCGAAGTATATCCAAATTTCAAGTTGCCTTCCGGTCTAGCGGCGATTGTGAAGAAGAAGAAAAACTCTCTACGACGGCTACTCACCTGTCAGAAGTGCCAGGATTTCAATCTCGAAGTGCGGATCCGAAATATGGGCTCCATCAGTGCGCTCAACTGCCCTGGGTCGCCTACCTGGATAATATGAGCCTGACTGCCATTCCTCTTGAAGACATTAACACATCGACAGCATTGGAAGTGGATTGATTTCCTACACCATGCCCGCCGTTGCCTCGTCGACTACCAGCTCAGTCTCTGGACACTCCAGCGCAGCTTCTTCGGTAACCAGCACCGCCAGCCCTGGACATGCAGAAACTTCCAGATCGGTTTCATCAGCCTCCTCGTCGTCTACATCGTCCCCATAGGAGATGGCGGCGTCACTGTTGGTAAGTACCGGCGGTGTGGCAGACGTTGGTGGTGTTTCCCCATTCATTAGCCGTTAGCAATTGGGGATCCGAGCTGTCAAGGCTGGGGCCGGGACTCTGAAATGACAACACCATCCTCGGCTTGAATACTTTCCTTAAAGCCAAGCTAGTAGTCCACTCACACATTGTACGATGTATTGGAGTCTCTGACTGACCCCTGGCTGCTATCGGAGCTCATAGAGGGCGGAGGATTTGTTGAAAGAGCTTGACGCGCGAGGTCAACTTCATGGAATCGACAAAAATCGCAGCGTGTACCATGTTACTCAAGCACCAGCGTACTTCACTCGCTCGCCCCGATCATACCCCACCGCGATCTAAAATCCAAGAACGTGCTTCTAACAGAAGAACTGGATGCACGATAGAGACAAGAGTACACATGATTGCTGGAGTGGGCACGACCGACATCAGCACCCGCTGTCACTCTCGTACTTCTTTCATCGCCTGCTTCAGTTGAAAAGCACAATAGATAATAAGGTAGCCCCTTGCCACCCAATCGATTGGCATTGCGGCCCCCATCGACTGTTTTTGGTTGTATCGAACAGGTTCCTGTAGGTGCTTCCTTGCAACTTTCCATCGTTATGTTGCCACGACTTCATTTTGAACCTCACTGTCCCCCCAGCTCCGCGAAAAACTGAACCAAGTAAACAAGATATGCCGTCCTACTAAGTATGTAGCAATACACTCGACCGTCTTCTTTGCACTGCTGTACATTGACACTGCTGTGGTTTACTCTTCGTCAATCTTCTTGATAAACTTGGCCGGATTGCCAGCGTACACGCACATGGGTGGCACATCCTTCGTCACGACACTTCCGGCTCCGATCACGGCACCTCGTCCGATCGTAACTCCTGGCACAACTGTCACGTTGCCGCCGATCCAGACGTCGTCCTCAATGGTGATCGGCTTCCCCAGCTCGTATCCCGAAGCTCGCGTCTTGGGCCCCAGAGGGTGTGTAGCCGTGTACAGCTGGACGTTCGGAGCGAACATGACTCGGTCGCCAATGGAGATCTCGCACACGTCGAGCAGGACGCAGTTAAAGTTCATGTAGACGTTGTCCCCCACTTTGATGTTCGACCCGTAGTCGCAGCGGAACGGCATCTCGATGAAGCACTCGCGTCCCTTGGCGCCAAGCATCTTGGTGAGGATTTCTTGGGCTTCCGGGCTTTCGGCTCCGTCGAGTTCGTTGTACTTCTTCACCAGCTTGCGAGTCTCCTGTCGCTCCTTGAAAAGGGCTGGATCCATGGAGAAGTAGAGCTCACCGCGCAGCATCTTCGTTCTTTCGGTCTCCATCGTGCTCGAAGTGGTTGTAGTTGTTGCGACGGTTGGGCGAAATGAGAACTGAGTGATCCACTTCGCTGCAGCCTCTCGTCCCGTTTGATCATCTCCTGACCGCGTGGCACAAGTGCAAGCGAACGACATCCACAATGCTACAGCTTATGACACGTGGCATGACAATTTACGCTAACCGCACGTATACAGTTCTCCGCTAACCGCACCCAGTCCACGCACTAGCTTCAACCCCCACGCTCATGCTTAGCCATCGTAGCCCGGCGGTGCAGAGCTACACAGTAAAACATTCGGAGGCCATGTATCATTTGATGACGTGGTGAACTTACCACGCTATCATTGATGCTTGGTTGATTATCTTTACTTTCGAGACACGCCAAGCTCCGGAATACGGTGCGTTCATTTTACCGCGTTACAGATATTATACCGAGAGAGTAGCAGCTCGAGACGATCACCTGTACTTCCCAACCAACAAAGACTGCCGTGTCGAAGTCGTGAGTACCTGCAGCTAACCAGGAGGGGCGTTTCCTGCCAAACTTGTTCTGGTTACATCTCTGTACCCTCTTTTGGCTCAATTGCCTTGATGAACTTGGCCGGGTTTCCAGCGTACACGCACATCGGAGGCACGTCTTTCGTGACGACACTCCCTGCGCCGATCACCGCGCCGCGCCCAATTGTGACGCCAGGAACGACGACGACGTTGCCACCGATCCAGACGTCGTCCTCGATTGAAATGGGTTTGCCGATCTCAAGGCCCGAAGAACGCACGTCCGGGTCAAGCGGGTGGCTGGCCGTGTACAACTGCACGTTCGGTGCCAGGAACACTCGATCGCCGATAGAAATGGGGCATCCGTCGAGGAAAACGCAGTTGAAGTTCATGTAGACGTTGTCTCCGACGTGGATGTTGTAGCCGTAGTCGCACCGGAACGGCATCTCGATGAGGCAATCCGTCCCCATTGCACCTACAAGTGTCTTCATCACAGCTTTCGCCTCGGGGCTCTCGGCTTGGGTCATGTCATTGAACTGCTTGGTCAGCTCGCGAGCAGCGCGCCGGTCTTCCGCCAAAGTCGGATCCGCTGCGATGTACAGCTCACCGCGGATCATCTTGGCCTTTTCGGTGTCCATGATACGGAGTTCGAGGTTTGTCGCGCTGAAGGTAAGTGCGGAAGTGGGGTGAAAACCTGAGGAAACACACACCGCAAGCGAGGTGGCGCATCGTGATGACACGCGTCAGGAATTGAGACCAACAGCGCTGGATATTCAACAAAGCCGCGACACTGCCCGTATTGGGGGTGCAACGGGTTGCACTGGCAAAGTGTTGATGAAAATACGGCTGTACACGCTACTTCATGTACTAGTACTGTATTACTACTGACAAAGAAATGCTAAGCCAGCAATTTATCGTGGAGGGTCCTCGAACAACCGAAAACGTTCGATAGGACAGACCTTCACCGAAATTCACCATCGCAGACAGACAATAGGATGCGAGACTGCCGGCGGCACTTTTTTGTAGAATTACCTTGTCCGGCACCTTCTTTCCAGTCTCCAAATCGACTCTCGCGTGAGAGTACGGCAACGACTGCAAATCCATCTCGGACAGGAGCGCACCACAGGTGGAAATGTTCCTTCTTTCAGCACTCCACAACATTGTGCCCAGTCCGGCAGACATCGTGTGCTCTTGTCTCTCTTATGCATCAGGTTCTTCTGCTAGAAGCACATTCTTGGATTTTAGATCACGGTGGATGACGATCCTAGAACAGGATACGCACGACGCGAATTGTGTTGCGCGTCAAGCTCTTTCAATAACACTTGCAAACTCTCCGCCCTCTATGAGATTAGTTCTTCCTTCGTGATCGCAGGCAACTCGATATTTTTTTCCAAACCCACCACGACACAGGAGACTTTGCGCGTTAACCTTGTCGCGAGGAATACAATTGGCGATGACGACGTCGCCATTTTAGTGTTGCCACGCCGTCGGGATCCCAGAGGAGCGTGTCGATGCGATCTGCTTCATTTAAATAAGTCCATCCAAATCAGTGAATGACAGCATACGGCGACACGATGTCAACAGTATGTATGAAAGTCGAGAGAAAAATATTGCCTATGATGCATCCAATTTCTCTAGATAGCGTATTCCTCGCCGAAGGATTCCTTCATGATTGTTTGCAGCCGGAAAACTACCATCGGCGCTGATGGACGAGATGACGGATCCAGCGCGATGCATTCGTTTCCAAGCTTCACCACCGAAGCGAGACAACGGGGTGTGAACGACGCCCGCAAGGCTCCGGATGCCACCCGTTGAATAATTAATGCATCTGGCAGCTTCTTTCCGCCGACCTCATCGTACCTTGCATGAGAGTACGGCAAGGTCTGTGAATCCAGCTCAGACAGGAGCACGCCAAACGAGAAAATGTCCGCCTTCTCGTTATAGTGTTCAGCCATCATCACTTCAGGGGCCATCCACAGCATTGTGCCAACTCCAGCAGTCATTGTACTCTCTTGTCGCTCTCGAGAAACGCCAAAGTCCGTGACTTTCGCGTCTAAATCCTCTGTTAGAAGCACATTCTTGGACTTGAGGTCGCGGTGAATCACAATCGGAGCGAGCGAGTGTAGGTACGTCAACGCTTGCGCGACGTGATAAGCGATGCGGATTTTGTCGTGGTCAATACCTTGGGGATGGCCTCGTGCTTCGTATTCTTTCAACAGAGCACGCAGATCTCCGCCTTTCATGAGCTCCGTCAGAATGCAGAGGTCCGTGAGCGACCCCCACGATACACCTACAAAGCGCACAATGTGCGGGTGAACCAAACCCGCCATCAGTTTGGCTTCTGCTAGGAAATTATTCACTTTCTTGAGATCGCTTCGCATGTCTGGGAACAACATCTTCACGGCGACCTCTTCTCGGTTGTACGTGCCTCGGTATACCTCTCCAAACCCACCACGACAAATGAGGTCGAGAACATTTACTTGATCGCGAGGAACGCGCGTAGCAATAATGATGTTGTCATTCCAGAGTCCCGTCCCCAGCGTTGACGGCTCCGATCCATCGGTAGGACCCCCTGTCCAGGCACTTCCTCGTGCAATGAGTGGGTGCTGCATTGGACCTGGATCGGATTTCCCACGTCTTTTCCAGCAGCAGTATGTAAATGCTATCACCAGCACCACAAGGACCAACCCACCGCTGGATATACCTACGACGGTACCAACACCGAGACCACTTCCTGATGAGGTCGGTGTTGACGAGGAGGAAGCCAAGCCGGAAGCTCCCAGGTCCGAATCAAAGCTGCTAGTCGATGAAGCAGATGACGACGATAACGAAGATAAGCTGGAACTTCCAGAGCTAGTACGGATACTTGACGCAGCAGCAGAAGTATTGTAGAAAACGAATCCCCCCTTAATTCCGTCAAAGTTCTTACAGATGGCTGCGTTGATATCTGCGATGGAAACGTCAAACTCGTAGTATCCTTCTCCGCCTGATCCAGGGCAGTCCAGTGCACCGTCCATAGAGCCCATGTTTCGGGTCCACACCAAACCCGTATCCGAGATTGAAATCGTGGCGCTCCTGAATGGTCCAGCGCCCTTGTCGTAGGTATACAAAGGCTCACAATCGCCGCTGGCCCGGTATGAAGCTGCATTCCCGAAATCTGTGCAGTTATCTTCGAAATAATAGTCGTACGCCATGTAGGGCTCGCCCATGTAGAGGGCGTCGAGACCCGCAGCACGACCGTCGTAGCAGCTCTCGTCGATGTAGCCAACCAGGTTTTCGTCGCTATCGTACTGAGCAGCACAGTTGACACCGCTGGATGACGCAAGTTGCGTCTCGCAGTCGTTCTTCCTCAGTATGAAGACCCCAGTTGGCGCTCCACCACATGAGGAATCTTCGTAAATACTCCAAAACTGATGCACTCCAGCCATGTTTCGTGCAGCCTTGGATAGGAGATCCGTCCGCCCTCAGAGTGGATTGGAGACTTCGGCGATCTTGGCACTATCACGCGTTGTGGACAATGAGCAAGGTGGCTGTGTGAGCCAAAAAACAACGCACACTGGCGGTGGGTGCGTATGACCAGTGACGTGGAGCTTGCTGCTGTTACGTCCGGCAGTGCCCAACGTACATACGACCCAAGATAGAAAACAATGGCGGCACTCGCTTTGCCAGGGAGTCAAACTAGTGATCGACAGTGTAGCTGAAACCAATATCTATTGAAAGCTCAGGGGCCCAGATCAGCACGAAGCTGACCAAGGAGCTTCCTTGGAAGGTCTGTCTATTCTAACTTGCGAGTCTTCCATACTTAAAAGTATCTAACGGGGAGTACAACTCACCACAAAGTAAGGTACCCCGTGAACTTATCTTTGATCGCGTGCTACAATCTCGCGGTACTCTCAGTACAACTTGGTGCCACGTGGATGAGCTGAGTGCAACCTCGATTGATGAATTTCTTACCGCAACTAATGTCACGGGAACAGAAACAGAAGCAACTCATTGACGATTTTGAACTAACCAGATGCGTAAGCGGCGCATGGGAACTCTTCGTCTTTTATAATCAATGTATCTTTGTGTCAAAGACGCTCAGAGTTCCATACCAACGGCTTGGGTCAACTAAACCAAAGCATTGTCGTCCTTGATAAAAATGGGCAAACTATCGACTTTAGACCGTGTATCCTTCTCCGAACGATTCCTTCATGATTGTTTGCAGCTGGAAAACTACCATCGGAGCCGATGGACGTGCTGATGGGTCCAGCGCGATGCACTCTTTGGCAAGGGTGACAACCGACGCAAGGCAACGGAGCGAAAAGACAACTTGCAAGGCTCCCAACGCCACTTTCTGCAGAATCACCGAGTCTGGCACCTTCTTACCCGTCACGGAATCGCATCTCGCATGAGCGTACGGCAACGATTGCAAATCCAACTCGGACAGGAGCACGCCAAACGAGAAAACATCCGCCTTTTCATCGTAGTGTTCGGCCATCATCACTTCAGGGGCCATCCACAACATCGTCCCGACTCCTGCAGTCATTGTATTTTCTTGTCGCTCTCGAGAAACACCGAAGTCCGTGATTTTCGCATCCAAATCTTCCGTTAGAAGAACATTTTTCGATTTCAAGTCGCGGTGAATCACAATCGGAGCAAGCGAGTGTAGGTACGTCAACGCTTGCGCGACGTGATAAGCGATGCGGATTTTGTCGTGGTCGAAGCCTTGAGGGTGGCCTCGTGCCTCATACTCCTTCAGTAGAGTACGTAGATCACCGCCGTTCATCAGCTCCGTTAGAACGCAGAGATCGGTAAGGGGCCCCCACGATACACCTACAAAGCGCACAATGTGTGGGTGAGCCAGACCCGCCATCAGTTTGGCCTCCGCCAGGAACGAATTCACCTTTTTCAGGTCACTTCGCATTTCTGGGAACAACATCTTAATGGCGACCGCTTCGCGACCGTATGTGCCTCGGTACACTTCTCCGAATCCACCACGACAGATGAGATTCTGGACAGTCACGCTATCACGAGGAACACGAGTAGCGATAATGGCATTGTCGTTCCAGAGTCCTGGACCTGCTGGCGATGGTTCGGAATCGTCGGTGGGACCACCCGTCCAAGCGCTACTTCTTGGGAGGAACGGCGTTGAATGCGTACTGGTGTTCTCAGCATTTTTGCTTCGTTTCCACCGGCAACACACCAATGCAATGATCGCCACCAGAACGACGGCTATACCACACGCTATTCCTACAATGGTGCCATCGCCGAGAGCAGTATCGGACGAGGTTGACCCCGACGGCGATGGAGCCGAGTCGGAAAATTCACGATCGGAACCAGGGGTGTTTCCCTCGGAGCTGGAAGTGCTCATCATAGTCGTATTGTAGAAAATAAATCCACCCCCAATGTTCGTAAAGTTCTTGCAAGTCATAGAGTTAACTTCTTCAATGGGAACTTCAAACACGTTGTAGCCTTCGCCGCCTACGCCAGGGCAATTCAACGCACCATCCACAGTACCCCTGTTTCTGGTCCATACCAAGAGCACGTCCGAGACTACAACCGTGGCGCTTCTGAATTCTGGTTTACCCATGTCGTCCAAAGCATACAAAGGCTCACAATCGCCGCCGGCTCGGTACGAAGCGGAGTTTCCGTAGTCTGTGCAGCCGTCTTGATAATAGTAGTCGTAGGCCATGTAAGGTTCACCATTGTACAGTTCCGCGTGGCCAGCCGCACGACCATTGTGGCAACTCTCACTCAGATGTCCAACCACTTCATTATTGCTGTCGTACTGTGCGGCACAACTTGCGCTAGTGGAATCAAGTTGTTGGGCACAGTCATTCATTTTCTTCATGAAGACGCCGGTCGGTGCTCCACTACACGAGGCGTCTTGGTAGAAACTCCAAACGCGATACCAATCTGACATGAGTAGCGGTGACTTGAACGGCAAGGCGTCCCTTATTCTGACTTGAAATAGGAGCTGCCACCACCACCTTGTTTAGAGGAATGAACAGGCAAGTGAGACCAACGTAATGTCGGTTAAGTGGCTAGAGAGCGGTGGGTACATGACTCTGGCCAAAATTTGACGTATTGTTGTGGACGTTTCACAGTCGTTGATCTCGTACGAAACGATCAACCGACCTGTGTTGTAAACAAAGGAATCAACGGATTGTTGTTTTTATAGATAACTGCTTTTCATCCGTTGCGCCGCCTGGTGTTTCGACTCCTTTCTTGTACGTGGCGGAGTTTCTGGCGCATATTAATATATGGCACGACCTTCGTTGCACCGCCAGTTCGTACCGCGTCCTCTTCGATCGTCGCTGTGTACACCTGAACGTTTTTAGTAGAGGATTTACCATTGGTTAACTAAGGCGGGCAACGTCGTCACGTAGGACGTTCCCCCCTCCGGCAAAAGCAATAAAAAAGATTAAGTCCGAGGAATCCGAGGACACAATGGCGAAGCTGTGAAAAAAAAATGGTGTTGAGCAAATTTGTACTTCGATGGAGTAACATCGTTTTCGCTCTTGAAGACAGAGCTGCCGGTCGTATTCAAGTTTCCGCTATTGGCGTGAATTTCGAGTTCGAATTTTCTTTTTCTTTGAGTGGATTGCAGTTATTCCTCTTCCGTCCGTGTCATCACGTAAAATGTGGCATCTACAAAGCATTTGCTTTGGTATCGATATCAAGACACCGTGTTTTAAGCATGTAACTGTGAAGTGCCTGCTCAAACATACCCTGAGATTCCTTGGGCTAACGGCAGACAGCTGCGTCATAAGCTAATTTGCAAGGCTTGTATGCTAGGGTTACAAAAACGACGGCAAGCACAATAAACTTCTCTCAGCAAAATCCTCGTTTCCATTTCATTGTCCTCCCTCCATTCCATCAGCAAAGACTCCTATGCCACAACACATAATACTTCCAGTACCAATACAGCACACGACACCATTTATCCCAGCATTCCACTCGTGCTGCAGTCGTCCGCATACTCCTTTCTTCCACTCACGTAGCTCGTTCCTCCTGCACACTAATCGGTTCGATGCGACAGACAACAGAAGCTACCGGTTCCTTCTCCTTGTCAATCAACTGTTCATTCAGCGCCCGCCAAGCCGATAACCGAAGTCGACTTCTGGGGGACCGCCTCGGTATCCGCAGCAGTCGTCGTCGTCGAATCTCAAGATCTACAGCACGCACACGTCAGTCTCCACCTCACAATCCCCATGTTTTGCCACTGAAAACCTACATTTCAGTCGGATGCAGTAGTGCGCCACGACCAGCACAATAAACGCCGGCACACCCAGCAGCCAGTACAAATACCTCCAGCTGCTACTGGTGCGGTTCACAATAATCGACGGACTCGTCGTGTACGCCGTCCAGGACGTGCTCGAAGCCGAGTCCGACGTGGACGCCGCCTCCGATTCGTCACACAGCGACACCGTTCTCAGTTTCCACACCGTCGGGTCGCAGCTCAGCACGCAGACGCACGCGGACTCGCCTAAGCAAAACTTGGTCGTCCGGGCCAGAAAGTTGTTCTGCATGGAATAGTTCACCGCAATGACGTTGCACTCGAGACACGCCGGGTCGGTGGCCTCGCAGTACGTCGTGTTCACTGCCGGGAACTGGTGGTAGAGTCCTCCGCTGAAGTTGTGCGGGCTGCCACTGTCCGCGTTGGGTCCCGCGGTCACTCGGTAGTCCACACTGGCGTCGTAGAAGACCATGGACTCGCAGTAGCCGAACTGGGACAGCACGCAGCCCTCGGGATTGTTGGCCACCGGCACGTTGAGGCAGTCGAAGCAGCTGCGCCGCGTGAAGCACGTTTCGCCCGGCTCCAGGCCGTAGTACGCGCACGTGTCCGCCTCGGAATTGGCGCGACTCGAACTGGTCGAGGAGACGACCACCGAGGCGCTGGACCCGGAGCTCGACGCCATGGCGACGCGGGGGCAGTTGGGTGAGTGGCGACCGAGAGCGGAACTTGTGGGCGCAACTCGCGGGCGTCGAGCAGGCAGACGCCCGACTCCCGGGGCATCTGGTCGCGCAAGGCGAGCAAGTGAGACCCTGGCAGTTGAAGTGAGACCATTGGCCGAAAAAGAGAAATGGCGCGAAAGGGTTGGCTGAAAATGGGTTGAAGCGCAGAAAGTGACTGGCAAGTCGAAGTGGCACACAATCGAGGATCGAACTGGAACCGGCTAGCCCATGCAGACGTTGACGGTCGAGATCATCTTCCAGTGTCCGCATTTGCCAGTCAGGGATTTATTCGTGAACAAGGTTGCCATGTTTTTGGCAAAGACCATTGCATGATGATACCAAAGGCGGACGAGCTCAGCTGACTCGCCCGTTGCTCTCATTAAGTTATAGATCGTCTACCGTTGCAAAGTGCACAGCGACTTGACGCTGCCACATACCAAAATTGTTGTTCCCAACGAAGAGGAAGACTCTGGTGAGAGAGTCTATACGGCGTCTCGCCGGGCTTCGAGCATCGCGACGGTGGACGACGCGCGGTCGGCCCGCGTAACGCCGGCGCCTGCTGCCCTCTCCTCATAAGACCCTTCGACGACGACGACATCGCTGCCGACACTTACAGCCACCTCCTGCGGCTCAGCACTGTCGTTCCGCTCTCTGCTGCTTGTTGCAGTCTCTGGATCATCTTGCACTTGTGTGTAGGCAGCCGTAACGGTATCACTATTCCGCGCAGAAACCTGAGGGGACAGAGGCTGTGCCGGGGTGCTACTATCTCCCGCCCCGCCAATTGCGCCTTCGACCCGAGGCGATGCCATGAACTGCGGCTGCTGGATGGCGCGCTGCTTCTTCTCGCGCTCGATCAGCGTGTCCTGCATCTTTTTCCAGCCTGAAAGCCGCAGTCGATTGGACGGCGATGAAATGGCATTCACATTGTTGTATGGTCCTTCCGGCCGCGGTGGCTGCTGCTGTGGCGCCATTCTTCGGCACAACCCCCGTTTGTACATGAACACACCCAGCAGCGCCACCTGCAGCACGAGGTAAAATATCAACATGGTGCTGTAGCTCGTGGTGTCCGTCGACGAACTGTTGTTGTCCCCCGACGAGCTGCCGTTCGCGTCGCACTCCGCCGGCATATTGGACTCCCAGTTGTCCGTCTCGCAGGCCATGACGCAGATGCAGCCGTCCGAGCCCATACAGAACTGCCGCTCCACCTCGCTCGACACGTTCGCCGTCTTGTACCCCCAGTGCGAGGACTGACTCAAGCTGCCATTGTTCACCAGCTCATCGCAGAGCACGCAGGCCTCGTCCGTCGCCTCACAGTACGTGGTGTTGGCCGACGGGAAGTAGTTGTACCAGCCCGTGAGACTCAGGTCCTCGCTCGTCGTGTTGCGGCGGAAGTCCAGGTTGGCCTCGTAGCTCGACATGTCCTCGCAGAAGCCCGAGGGCGCCAGCAGGCAGCCGTCGCTCACGCCGGCCACGTCCGAGTTCAGACACTCGTAGCAGGTGCGGGGCTTGCGGCAGGACTCGCCCTCCTGCGGCGCGTGGTACGAGCAGGTGTCACCGTCCGAATTGCCCACGCGGTACGGCCCGTTGATGGTCGCGGAGCCGACGGAGCCGTCCAAAGAGGAGGAGGCGGAGCTAGTGGCGCGTGTGTCATTGTGCCTCTCGCGCTCGCTACTGCTGCTGCTGCTGTCGTTGCTGCTGGTGGACTGCGGACGCGAATGGGACGACGACATGGCGTCCGACACCCGCGGATTCTGGGAGAATGGCACCCGTTTGACTCGCCAAAGGTGTCGAGACGGAGCTTGGAGCTTGGTGCCGAGCAGCTCCTTCCCAACAGCAGCGCCCCACGCTGACTCGTCTCCTGAGTGATTGGTCCGCTCCCAAATCGTCGATCGTCCACCCACCACTTTCTACGCTCGAAAAGAGGGTGGTATAGAGGCAGGCGAATGTTGTATGCAATAACCCGAAAATGGGCGGGTTTTATTTGTTTATAACCCATCAACGATATGGGTTAATATGTTCATCAGGATCTAAAACCCATAACCCAAGGTAGCCATACGGTTGGCACGTCATTGATTGTGGCAAATAATTGAAATACAGTTCTAGGATGGCTACACTCATGACTCTTGACTCTGGCTCGTGCTGGACACGCACTGGTACGAGGACAGCACCGAGAAGAGGCCGCCGGCGCTCTTGCGCTTCTTGTTGGCCTTGTCCGCGGCACCTGAAGCCCCGTGGCGCTTGGATGCTGATTTTGCACCGCTCCAGCTCTTGCTCTTGCCAAGCTCCGGGCGTTCCGCTGGCATGGCCTCGTCGTGGTTGGGCACAGCGTTCTCGTCGCCGCCATCCTCGGCCTTGTCGGAGCTGAACGAAGTGAAGACGAATCCTTTGGAAGTCGCTGTACTCCCACCAGTCTGCAGATGCAAAATAACAATGAGATACGAGTTAGATTCAAGTGGTTCGAGCAGCAGCAACAGATCAGACAGCAAACGTACCGAGTTGGCGCTGAAGAGCTTGCACTGGCCGATGACACGACTAAAAGACGATGAACTGCGAGACGCAGATGTGATGCCACCGTACGAGTTAAACCGACCGAGCTTAGGACGAGGCCGGTCTGTCCGCGACTTTTTTTGAGCGCTGCCGGTGGTTGTCTGGCTGTTCGGGGCGGAATCGACGTCTGTGCGGTTCATCATGTGCATGAGCTCCTGTGAGTCTTCGTCCTCCTCCAGCAGCAGGTTCGGCATTGCACCACTGCTCTTCACGGTCGGGTCGGCCTCGTCGTTTTCCAGTGCAACCTGGCGCTGCAGGTCCTTCATACGCTGCATGCGACGGTTGATACGCGCGCGCTCGGAGAAGAGTTTCATCTGCAGGCGCTCCCGTTCTTCGTCGGACTCGACCTCGTCGCCATCGGGTCCGTTATCTTTCTTGGCTTCGTTCTCTTCCTCATTGTCGCTGCCGGACTCGGAGGAGGTTACGTAGATCTTAGGCTGGTTCTTGAAGCGCTCACGCAGCATGCGCTCCATCTCGATTTCCTCGTCTTCTTCCTCACCCTCACTCTCTTCCTCTTCACCATCCGCATTGGTTATCTTTTTCTTCTTCTTGCCTTCGTCGTCCTCGCTAAGCTCTTCATCCGACTCCAGCAGACCTAGTCGAGCAGCCTCGAACTTGCTGCCGTCAGCAGCCACCAGCTCGTCGAGGTTGAAGCGACCACGAGCCTCCGAACCGGAGTGCAGACCGGAGAAAGCGCGGCGGTTGCGACCAAAGCCTTCCTTCACGTTGCGCATGACTTCCTTCACCTGCTGTCGATCCTGGTCCTCTTGCTCACGCCGGAACATTTCCTCCAGATCTTGCTCTTGCGCGCGCTCATCGTCTGAGAGGTCATCGACAATGTGGTCGAGATCATCCTCGCGAAGCTTGAGCGCATTGCGCTCCTCTTCAGCTTCCTTGGAATCTTGTGTCTTGGCTTGCGGGACGCCAAAACCGAAATCGCCGAGGCCGCCGATCTTAAGGACGTCCTCGTCTTCATCTTCCTCGGCTTCCGACTCAACAAAGTTGTCGCCGCGGCCCTTAACCAAGCGCTTGCGCTTGCGGTTCTGCAATGCTTCGGCTCGCAGCAAGCTGCGGTATCCAGCAGCCTTATCTTTCGGCGTCGCCGACTTGGCAGGCTTCGAAGGCGAATCTCCTTCATCCTCACCTTCCGCCTCCTTCTCCTGCGTGTCCTTCGTAGCTTGCACCGCATCTGTAGCATCCTCCATATTCACGTCTCCATCACCATCATCCTTATCGTCCTGCTCGCTGTCCGCCTCATTGCTGTCCTCCTCCTCGGCACCGACATCATGCTTCTGGATCCTGTTACGACGTCGCACCACCTTGACACTCTCCTGCTCCTCCCGTTCTCCACTCTCCGTCTCCTTAGGAGCGACGTCTTTCATCGGGGTACTAGCCTTGGGCGACGCCTGTCCATCCACCGAAAGCTCCAGCGGCGTCACAACGGCCACCATCTCCTGTGGCTTCTCAGCGTCACCTTCCACCTCCACCGAGGTATCCATGGGATCATCCTCATCTTCATCTTCAGCTTCAGCCTCAACCTCTTCCTCCTCTCCGTCCTGTTGCTCCTCCTTGTGTCCGTCCTGTTCCTTTTTCTTGCCCCCCTCCTTGTCCTTCTTCTCGCCCTCCAGAATCTTCATCTTCTCGATCCTATTGAGGTTTTTCAGCTGCTCTTCGTAGCTCGAGTATCCGAAGAACTTGGCCTTCCTCTTCGCTCCCTGTTGGATGGCCTGCGTCTTGAGCTTGGACAGCATCTCCTGCTTCTTGCGCGACGTCGTGGCCGCCGCCACCGGCAGCTTGAGCGCCTGCGCGCGCGACTTGCGGGGCGAGAACAGCTCGGACTTTTCATTGGCCTGCGGAGCTGCAGTCGACTGCGCCCCGTAGCGCCGCTGGTTGAGCTGCTGCTGCTGCGCGCGGTTGGCCTCCTTCTTCTTGCGCAGCTTGGCCAGCAGCGCGCTCTTGGCGGCCTCGAACTCGGACGCGGGCGGCAGCGCGCCGGCGTCGTCCAGCACGCTCTCCACGGCCGCGTGCTGCGTCATCTGCGTCGCCTCCTGCAGCAGTAGCTGCGTCTCCAGCGCCAGTTCCTCGCCGCTCATGGTTGGCAATTGCTCGATGGGCTGCGGCAAGCGATTGGCAAAGTGGCAAAGTCTTTCGTTTGCCAAGTGGCGGGAAAAATGACAACGAGCTTTTTCCCGCCACGTTTTGGGAGAGCGCGCAAAAGTGACCCAATTTCGCATCCCACTTCAAAATGGGTAGCGCGTCGTGCCCATATTAGGCATGTTGAAGTGGTGGTGGCAACCCATCGGCGACTCCCAAGTCCTTTTCCGGCCCTGGTTGCAAAGTTTTCTCGGCATCATGGCACGCACGGTTCCAGTGGCGCCCCAGCCCAAGCTCTTGGACGAGTACGAGATGCCGACACGCGCGGCACACAAAACGCGTATCTGTCTACTGCAAATGCTGGTGAAGGAGGAACCAGTACAGCACCCTGTCAGCGTCGGACAAAAGCGGCGCTTCCACGCTGCTTTCGATGGCGTCGCATGGGTGCAACAACTCCAGAAAGTGTACGAGGACGCTGGCGACCACCGGCTCAAGCACTTCGAGATCGACCCAGTGCCACTCAACGAACCGTCCTTTGAGCTGCTGCTACAGACTGTGGACGACATCGTCGAAACGAGTTCAATGGCAAATGTCGCGACCGCTTCCGACGAAGACAAAATGGCGCTGATCGACGCAGTCACTCGAGCTGTGTGCCGCGAGTGCACGAGTCGCGTGAAAATGCAACGCAACGTGTCGTTCAAGTGCAAAGCGTTCGAGCCTTTCGGTCGCGTGGATTTACTGCGGTACGGAGATGTCGAAAAGGCTGTCGTGATGGAGTGCAACGAGCGAGATTTCGACAAGGGTGTTGCCGCGATGGCCGTTGCTGCGGAGACGGCGTTGCTTGAGCGACTGGAAAAGGAGCCGGAAATGGACGAGCGGATCTACGGCGTCGTCTCGGACTTTTTGACGTGGCAAGTGCTGGAACTGGGTCTCGAGGGTGCACGATTCTGCAAGCTTTCCGTTGATGAAAACGGGAAAGAGAACGGTCTCCGCGGTGTTGTCGGAGCACTTGCAGCGTTGCTGCAGGGAAAGGAAGCGCGGGACGTGTAGGGTTGAGTTTGATCTACGAAGAATTCTGTTGAAGCGGAAGGAGAGGGGGGAGTTAGTGTTTCCGTAGTAACGCTAATGCATGTCAACATGTGTGGTGCGAATACCAGCCCATGCGTGCAACTGCAACGACAAATTTGCACACGAGGAAATGCACAATCATTGCTCGTCGTTGCACCTACACGGAAAAAAAATCAATGTGAAGTCGTCTCTCGATATCTCCAGTCCAGTACGACCAACATGGCTTGGCGAGCTAGAGATCAGGGCCTTTTTTCCGTACAGAACACCACAAATTGCCTTCAGCTCTTCGTGAGTGTCGGTTTTTCCAAGTCAACAGCGACTTTTACACACCGAAGTGCATCATCATCAACCGAGCCAACATTTCGGCACCGCACATTGCACTTGACTCAAACGGGTTCCTCTCCATCAAACGAACACGTGGATCGTAGCACCAGCTCATATAGAGAGTAAGTGGCGAGCGATAAAGAGGACTTGCCAAGGCCAGATCACTTGTCCCCAAATGCAATCCGCAGTTACATGGCGTGCATGCGGCCCCGAGACGCTGAAGCGCTCGGTTCGTGACTTCCCCTTTTTTCACGAAATGATCGACCCAATCGTCATCGTACATTGCGCAAGAACATACGCTGTGCCATTGAGTGGGTGCTCGCGGAATGGCAAGAATAGCAACTTGTCCAGGTTCGCCTGCGTGAACAGGTTCACTATCGACGGAAGCGGCGGCACCGGTAACGAGGCATTCGAGAATCCGAGTGCACAATTAAGCACGGCATTGATCATCACCGTGGCATTTCTCGGATCGTAGTCGATGATCGACGCACCGAGCACTTGTGCCGGCCAGTTCGTGCTGTATCCGTAGTGCACACAGTCGCCATGCACCGAGCAGCGACGAGCGAGGTCGTGAAGATCTTCGGGCAACAAATGGTCCAGCATGCTTGACCACGAGATTGTCTCTGGACGCATCATCGCAATACGCGAGAGCAACTCCTGGTTGACAAGGTCGTTCGCAGTTTCTCCTTTAACTGCCTTCAGGACCCCGTAATTCACTTCGATCGTCAATTTGTTAGCCAGTACCACCAGCCCACGAAGACGGTGAAGATTTTTCATAATGTGGATCACGAACAAATCCGCGACCGACAGCCTGTCCGTTGAGTGTTTTAGCTTATTTTCTCGCTCGACGTAGTCCTCCACTAAATGCATGAAATCCACTGTGTTCAACGCAGTGTCATCCTCAAGAGGAGGGGAGCCAGCAGGCACATTCCACATCGTCAAACTACCAACCAGTGGCGTGGAGCGAATTGGCGCCTGCGTCGCTGCTGTCGTTACGGTTTTCTTCTTCTTCTTTCGGTTGCGCTTCTTCTTGGACGCCGCTTTTCCTGATCCAACTGTATTCGCTGCGCCAGGTTGTTCCTTCTCCACCAGATCCATCACACCCGAAGATGCTCGGACCTCTCCACAGCAAATACTGAGTCAAGTCGAGACGGTCGATCTGGCGGCGAAAGCAACACAGTGACGATAGCGTTGTCTTTCCAAATTCGAAATGAACTCGGAGCGGGCATCCGCAGGAGAAATCGTCTCCGTTAAAGCCCAGTGGTTCAAATACGACACCACCATGGGGTTTTCATGTTGCCCCCGTAGCGATCCCAATACCGAATTCACAGAGTCCCGGAAGTCCTTCAACGTAGTATCCGTCCAAGTCGACGATAGCCAAACTTCCATCACACTCGAGATCGAGACGCTCGAAGATCGAAGCATGTGCGCAACCACTTTGCACTTGGCAACGGCAAACTCGCTCATCTCAAATCCTACAAATCTCAAGGGTGCGTCTCGACTTGAATTCTTACAAAGCGTGGCTCCAAGTAGACTGCTAAAGTCATTGAACCCGATGGCTACGTGCGTTGAATCAAAATAATACACATCAGCACGGCTCACGTTGTTCGAGAAGTTGGATCGGGTGCGAGCTTCATATCTCGATGCATAGTCCTGTTGTTTTTCACGACCGTCAACAATATGGCAGCTCGTTCTCGAAGAATCTCCATCGCTCCAGTTCCGTTCCATCGCTTGACCTTGTCGCCAAAGGTTAACTTTTCAAAGACGGTTCTGTCCCGTATGCCGCATGCATCGATCCAGGGGTTCACGCTAGCATCTAAGAACGCGCGATAGAGCACTTTTCGAGCAAACGTAGCGTCAATGCCGTCTGGGAACCCACGAAGCTCTGGGAACTCGATGTGAATTTCTGGCGGTGGATTCGCTAGCAATACCTGTACCTCACGTGGTAGTAACTTCGACGTGGCATGCTCCAAGCGCATTCTGCTCACGAATCCTTCCATCCGAGCGATGTATTGGTCAATTGTTTCATAGTCTTCGACACTTGGCACGTCAGAAGGTAGGTCCTCTTCAGTGAATGCCTCACTTGACACAGATGAAAAGCGCAGATCATTTTGCACCTCCCGCGACGCTTTCGAATCCTTTCGAGCATTTTGCATTTGTGGATTTTCTTAAACGTCTTTGAATATCGACATTCAGATTTCGCTGGAACTCCTTCAGTCGCTCGTCACTCTCTGTCGCCTTCATGGCGACACTGGCGCATAGTCGTTGCAAGTCCTTGACGCACCTTTCCTGGGCAAAGCCCATAGTTTGAAAGCAGCGGGCTCGACAAACCCACACCTTGTGGTTGAGAGGGTCAATAATGCCTGCCACCGAGCAGTTCAGAAGTGCTGCCTCGATACTTGGAACCCGTTCGAGTTACCAGATGACCCACCATTAACAACACCACGAAAGGCTCCTTCCTCTCGATGGAGCACCAAATGAACAGCAGCAATGTTGTTCAGCACGACCGATAGATTTTGACAGCATGACACCATCGCAGCAACTCCGTTTCGGTAGCTTCGCTCAGCAGATTCAAAGCCACCCTTGGTAAAATAGACAGATCCTTCCTTTCGCCAGTCATCGGCAGTCTTCGTCTCTCCAGTTAAGTCGCCAATGGAAGTCAAAAACGCTGGTGCCGCTACCTCCACGCACCATTCTGCGTATGAGCAAAACTGCGAGAATTTGGCCGAGTTGGCGGACGAGGTGCCACGCTTGAGTGTACCTTCCAGCAAGTGTACTTCCCTCAGGCCCCAAACTCGGTAAGACACCACGAGCACGAGCAACTACGCGCTCTGCCAGCAAAGCACTGTACCCTTCGCCCTCTTCACGAGACTCGCCTTGATGCTCAACAAGAGCTGAGGCGAGGCGGTACCAGCCTTTCCAATACTTTGGGTCGAGATGCACAGCAGCTCCTGAAAACTCGATAGAAACCGGGAAGTCTCGCATCTTGAAGCGGCAGGTCGCGATATTGTTAAGCAGCATCGCTAGCGTATGAACGTCAGGTTAATCAGCTTGTATCGCGCGTTCGTAGCATGCTAGCGCCCCACGACCGTCATTTTGGGTGTTCAGCACGCTGAAAAAATCGTTGCCGAGGTTCTTCCAGCTCCTCAAGTCCGTGGGTGCGTCTTGCCATGGGATAATTTCTTCTGCCTCCTCCACTCGAACCCCCTCCGACCCATCCAGTCGCACCTTGTAGTACGGCTCCAGCCAGCATCACAAGTGCTCGTCCTTTGGGGAACTTGCTTGCCAACACACGCTGGCGCTCGTGAGGAGGGAGTTCGGTATCCACCAAACCGTAGGCTGCAATCTCCACCAAATACCCCGTCACATCCTCAAGAAGGAGTGACGACGAGGCGATGCCAAAGAACGCGTCATCGATAGCTACCCAGCCGCAAACGTATCGACCTCTATGCGTTGTACCGAGCTCCAGTTCCTTGCCAATTATTGGCTTGAGGTCCTGCAACGATCGCAATTCAGATTTTGGCTTGGCATCGTCAATAGAAACACTACTGGCGCTGAGGTTGCTAGTAAACATTTGCTCGCCTAAGATGCCTCCAGGACGGACGAATGTGGAACGCATCGTCTTGAATCGCTGGATCATTCCTTCTTGTGTGCTCAATGGCCGAGCTGGCTCTTCGAACTCGTCCGCTTGATCCGAAGCATCCTCCATGAACTTTGCTTGTTCGTCTTCGGGAAGACTCGAAAGAAACGCGAATAGCACGGCAGGATCACAATCTGGAAACGGGAACGCCATGATACTGACGCTCTGCAAGAACCGACAACGACGTTGAGTGACGAGAGATGTGGGTTCCCTTCAGCAAAATGCCGACTGAGACTTAAACTCTAACGGGATCCGGTTTGACAGAGAAAGAAATTCTCTATGAAAGCCCTTTCCCATTAACCCGATTAAATATCTGAAGCATGACTAAGCTCAGAGCTCACAGCATCTCGGTATTTGAGAGAGAAACGGCAAGACTTTGGACGGAAAAGCGACAATTCGTAAGGGCCTAGTGAACAATCAATACCTAGTAGTCAGGGACGTCGGAGTTTTGCATAGTTTCTATGATGTCTACAAGGCGAATGGCACAGATATCAGACTCAGTTGAAGTGAACTTACTTAGGTGATACGCCGCAAGCACTACATATAGTACGTGTAGTTCCCATGCAATAGATTCCTTGGATCGAAATGCACTATACAGAGTTAAACATCGATTTACAGTGATGCACCGCTCCATCCTTGCATTCTGGAAGCTTGAGGAGTCAACTCATGTATACAGATGTACTGGCACGATGATAATATTTTTAAACGGGGGAGTTGGCTAATGACCTCCAGCAAAAAGTGGTGGTTCATTTCCACCCAGTTGCGTCAGATGGGAGTTCATGAACACTTCAACGCGAGCTACTTGACGAGTTGTAGCCAAAGCGTTGCGAAATCCGGAGATTTGGTCCTCTTACGGGCAGACGCCAGCTACGCACCGGTGGAATGCGAGGAATAGGCATCTCCTCGTTCTCAGACGTCGGGCTTACAGGTGGTGTCGCTTTATCGACAATCTTCTTCACAGGACTGGCAATCTCATGGACCATCTTCGTCACTGGTGTTGCGGCCTCGAAAGGTGGCACAACATGCTCGACCAACTCGTCAAGTGGGGTGAATGGGAGGCGGAACAGTGTCAAAAAGCCCTCACGCGTAGTCGCTTCATCGTCAGCGTGGCGAGTGCAAAGTTTGTTGGGTTCGTTGTAGAATTCGACATCGACGCGCAATTTCTGACATCCATCACAAAGATTAGGAAAACTAAAACCACTTTGGAATGATCAAAACATGAAAACCGTACCGGGTTTTCGCGTCGCTTGCGCTTCACGAGCGCTTGGCCTCGATCCACGACCGATTGCTTGATTTTGCCAGCTTCCTGTTCAGATTCGACGAGGATTGCTTTTGCGCCAGGAAGTATCTGGCCTCGTAACCTTTGAATTTTTTCGTCAACGGCGTCTCGAGATGCCCCAGTCACGAAAGTGACACAGATCAACTCTTGGGACGTGTCCGGCATTATCATCATCGGTGCCAGGTACAACTGCTCTGAAGATGCTGCCAAGTCTTCCGCTTCTCGAGTGGCGGCTTTGTCCAAGAGTTCTCCGGCAGCGCGTCTTTGGAGCTCGAAGTTTTCCTCCATGGACTTGAACTGCAGCTCGATATTTTCCAGCTGAAGCGTGTGCTCCTGCTTCAGTGCCTTGAACTTGTCATCGAAGGCTTTCAGCTGCTCCCTCGCCACGGCGAGCCCCGTCTCGAGCTGCGGTATCTCGGTCGTTACTCTGGTTTGGGCGTCCGCTAGCTGCTTCTCGAGTCGTTTTTGGTTCTCTTGTGCTGTCTTGAGCCGCTCCTGCGCCACCGCGAGCTCCATCATGAGCTGCGGCGTGCCGGCTCGAGTCTCCGCCAGCTCCTTCTCCAACTTTTCCTGGTTCTCCTTGGCAGCTTTCAGCTGTTCCGTCAGAACCGCGATGGTCGTGTTCGCCTCCACGAGCTGCCGCCCCAACTCCACCACTGGGCTCTCAACTTCCTGCGTCGAGCTGCAGCGCGACTGCCGCTGCTCGCTGAGCTCCTGCTCGACCTCGTACTCGTCCTCCATCTTGGTTATTACTTCAGAATAATGCGCCTTGGAAGGACCGTCGAATGTGCAAAGCTCAAAGGAACCCCTAACAATCTCGGTCGTTGATCGTCACTGTGGCCAACAGCAATGGTAAGCTTCCCGACTCAGTGCATTCCCAGTCAACGTTGAGTCGGCCACTCCCTAAGGAGCGGCCCCGAACTCACTGGACATGAAAGTCGAAGATACTTGGCATCATTTTTCATGACAGCCGCATTGTTCGTAGATTGCTGCTACTGGTAGTATATACCTGACATTTACCGGACAACATAGGGTTTCTGTCCGGCTATTACTCACGAGAGAATTCGTGGCGCTCCCTCAAAGCCTTGCAGCAAGCATTGCTGACTCAGCCGAGTGTTCTACATGTCTTCTCGACTTCCTAAACTTTGCCAACACTCGTTGCATCGCCTTGGAATTTACAACCTCTTCCACCAACTTAAGCATATCAAAAGTCAACGTTGGGTCACTGAATTCGGCTTTGGCAACCTTGCATCGCCTGGGGAATCCTACAAGTCGGCGCGAATCGAACGCCGCCTTCGATGACCCACGGATACAAAAACTGCCATTCACGCCGATACTGCACAGTTTAAGGTTTGGAGCACCGAGCACATACCCCACACATGAAAAATGGCGCCACGCCACCTTTACGGTAATCTTCAGTGTGTGAAGTTCCTTCCCAGTTTCCCGAAATATCCATCGAAAATCCAAACAATCCATTTATTTTATCCGCAAAACACTTTACCACAAATTAGGATGAGCAATGACACGCCTCCTCTTCCCCCGCCGCCACTGCATGTGGCCGTATGGGAGGGCGACCTCGAGCGTATCCGCAGCCTTCTGAACGCCGCATGTCCCGAGGGCGAAGAATCCCGGGACCCCCTTAAAGCCGAGGCGCTCAAAAACCTCCTGGAGCTCAAGGATGTTCGCGGGAATTCCGCGCTGCACTTGGCCGTGCGCGTTGTGCAGCCCCGGCAAGGGGCCATAGTGAAATTCCTATTAGATCGAGACGCCAATGTCGCATCTCGCAACTTCGACGGCTGGAGCTGCGCCCATGACGCCGCTCTGTGCGACGACGAGTTCCTGCTGGCCCAAGTCTACCAGCGGGGCGAGAAACAGGTGATGAAGTCGCTGGAGACGACGCAGGAGACGTTCATGCAGGCGCAGGAGAAGCTGCCGGACTTCGAGGCCGAGATATTCATCGAGGCTCACTCGTGGGTGCCCATGGTGTCCAGTGTGCTGCCCTCCGACACGATCCGGATCTGGAAACGAGGGTCTCAGTTACGGATTGATTCGGCGTTGAAAGGACTGGACGGAATCAAGTGGAAGAAGGGACCCATGAGTCATGTGTATCTGGGGAGACACGGTGGAGAGAGGGCGGGTCATGCTGTGGTGATGGATCATGACAGTAAAACGTTCTATGACGTGCTGGACGCCATGCACAACTCGTCCGTGGGGAATATGGACTTGGCTCTGCATATGTCGCTGACCACGGCCATGTCGTCGTCGAGTATGGATGCGACCAAGCTGGAGTTTGTCAAGCAGAAAGATGTGAAAGCGCAAGGGAAGAGAGACGAGAGCAGAATTCAGGGAGAAGAGGAGAACAAGAAGAGTCGTAGCAGGCAGAGAAAGTGTCCGTGGCCCGGAACGACCTACACGATGCAGAACTTCTCCATGGAAGCGCAGTTCCGACCCGTTGTGAACCCAGATCGGAAGCTGAAGCAACTCCCGACTGGCAAGGACACACCGTTTGAGGAAGTGCAGCAATTTGTGGAGCACTTGCAGTCGTCAGTGCCACACGCGAAGGAGAAGAAAGGATCGAAATTGAAACAGAAGCACAACTCAAGTCTCGGCAGCGGCAGTAATTCAAACGATGACAGCGCAGGTCAGATTCTACGGATCGAGAAGGGTCGTAAGGTCGAAATGCACTTGGACGTGATTACGGGGGACACAATTCGATGGGAATTCATATCAAAGAGCAGTGACTTTTGCTTCGTGGCCACGTACTTCCACGAAGACCAGCAGCAGCCTGTCTGTCGCACAGACGGCGTCAAGAACATGGCAATTGTTGGGTCTTTCGAGGTCGAGCACAACGGTAGCTTCGTGCTGATGTGGCAGAACACGCAGAAAGGCTTTACACTGGATCGGAACGGTATCAAGATCACTTACGCGGTTGGTCACATTCGGTCTGCAGTTGGCGAGCCCCCGGTAACGGCTGCTCTTCCAGCTCCTGCTAGTCAAATTGAACTAGATTCGGCACCCTCCGCGGGGTCCGACGCTTCCAACGGCCCGCAACGCGTCGCGAAGCTCACGGACGAGCAGAAGTGCGAAGTCTTTCGCCAGCTGGACCATATTCCGAATCCAAGCACTACCACAACAGCGTTCGTGGATTACTTCAAGCTCAATGAGATCGCAAGTGAGACGAAGGAAGTTCTGGGCGGTGGTGAGCAGCATGGATCCAAGAAGAAATCGTCCTTTTTCAAGTTGTTTGAGGACAAGAAGGAGACGCAGCTGCCATCGGGAGCGTCTTCTTCCCGAGACAGCGGAGCCGAGACTGCGTTTGGAATGAAGAACACGTTCCGGAGTCTGACACTTCTGCCAACCACGCGTCATGTGCGCAAAGACTTTGAGGCGAAGGTAGTCATGACCGAGAGCTTCCCGTTCCAGCTTCGAGACTTCCTGCCCGTCATCAAGTTCATTTCCACTACGGGCGAGCACGTGAAGAACCTCGAAGAGTTTTTCCAGATGGTAATGCCTTGCAATCCTTAACTTGAGTGGATTTATTTTTTAGGCTGACTTACGCATGTTCGTTCGACTACAGACACTTCCTCCAGGATTTCCTGTCAAGTTTGAGCTGCCGATGATGTTTACGATCCGTGTCGCGTACACGTTTCAGAGGATCACGCTGAACCCGCAGCTGGATCCCGCGATGTTTAAGATCCCGAGCGACTATCACGAAGTGTTCACTCTAGACGAAGTGCGTTCGTAGACTGACAGTGACAATTTTGCAAAATAGGTAAGGTTGATTTTTCTTAGTTGGCTTCTAGCTGCTTTCCAGCTTGGTGGAACTCATCATACGGGTCGAGCTCGTCTAACACCGCGTCATCCAGTGCGTAGTCGGTCTCATCGGCAGCCAGGATCGCCGCTCCAAAGTCTGGAGAATCTTCACCCGTATAGACCTCGCCAGAGTTCGGCACGACCGGGTCACCACTATTCGCCGTCAAACTGCCACGGAACATCGCGCACGGGCCCCGCATCGTCATCGCCCAAGCTGAAGCGTTCACTGACGAATACAGAGCCGCAGTCCCCACACCCGCCAACAGCAGCAAGCTCAGCGTCGCGACGACCTTGGTCCGCACTGCTCGACGTTGCTCGTAGTGTTTGTGCAGAATCGTCGACTCCGACAGCATCGAACACGGAGAATTCTTCTTGACCGGCGACTCGTGACACTTGTAAGTGGCCTCGTCCAGCGCCGCGAAGAACCCCTCGTCCATGTCGCGATACGCGCTAGAATTGTTGCCTCGGCCCATGATGCAGGGGGTAGTTTCGTGCTACTTGGAGGTCTGGCGAATTGCACACTGATGGTCCTCTCCACGAAGCTCATAATGGGAACAGCAGCAGTGTCTTGTCCTTTGCCAAATTAGTCGCTGCGGTTTCTTGTCCGTTGCAACACCAAGGTGTCCATAAATGGTCTTAGACGGTATAGGTCTGTACCATCGCTGACGACACGATGCAGGGCCAACGCAACAGGACGCTTTGCAGTACCGGGATGTCAATGAAAGTAGAAATTCACTTAGTGTACGGGTACTGTGCTTCCTAGGGGCCTCCTCTCTACGCCGACTTTGGCACCTCCTCCTCCAGGAAGGGCTGGTCCGTGTAGCCCAACTCACCCGGCGCGTAGAACGTCTTGGCGTCGTACGGGTTCAGTGGCGCGTCCATCTCCAGACGCTTCACCAGGTCCGGGTTCGAGATGAAGTAGCGGCCCAGCGCCACCAGGTCGGCGTCACCACTGTCCGCGGCCTTGACGGCCGACGCGCGGTCGTAGCCCGACGCCGTCATCAGCACTCCGTCGTAGATCTCGCGGAACGAGCGCGTCATGGAGCCGTCCGTGGGCGCTTTTGGGTTCTCGTGCAGCGCGAACGAGCGCGGCTCGATGAGGTGGACGTAGGCCAGGTGGTACTCGTTCAGCCTCTTGAGCACGTGGCCGTACATGCCGACGGGGTCCGACTCGAACTGGCCGAAGCTCA
>JAGDFM010000316.1:0-29842 GCA_019155715.1 Phytophthora pseudosyringae
TGGGACCACCTTGCCACCTTGCCACGATCCGCCTTCTTGTTGGCTCTACGCCAGCATCCAAGCGGCCAGTTCGACCCCGACGTAAGCAAGCCTCGCACCTCGAAGCTCACAATTCAAACGTCTCCCCAAGACACAAGCAAGCCAACCGACCACTTCAACCAGACCGCACCCCAACCACCACCAGCCATGTCTGTCTACACCAAGTTCGCCATCATCGGAGCCGGCGGCATCGGCGGCACCGTCGCGGACGAGCTGCTCAAGAAGGGCGCGAGCGTCTCGATCCTCACACGCGACGACACCCAGCAGACCCTGCAGGCCTTCAAGGCGCGCGGCGCCAAGCTCTTCCAGCTCGCGTACACCGACGAGGACGCCGTCAAGAAGGCGCTGGCCGGCAGCGAGGTCGCTATCAGCGCCGTGTCGCCCTACCACCTGGACGTGCAGCCGCCCGTGGTGCGCGCGGCCAAGGCGGCCGGCATCCAGCTCTTCGTACCCGCCGAGTACGGCGTCCAGGTGACGGTGGGCCCCAACGCCTACAAGAAGGTGGTGCAGGACCTGCTGGCGGAGGTGCAGCTGCCGGCCACCCTCTTCTACACGGGCATCTTCGCCGAGTTCCTGCCGATCTTCATGGATTACCACTTCGAGCAGGGCTACATGAACGTCGTGGGCAAGGGCGAGACGCCCTACAGCGTCACGTCTCGCCACGACGCCGGTCGCTTCGTGGCGCACGTGCTGTCGACGGCGCCCAAGAGCGCGCTGGACGGCGCCAAGATCCCGTTCGAGGCCGAGCGTCTCTCGCCGCTGCAGATCCACGAGCTGGCCGAGAAGAAGCTGGGCAAGAACATCGAGGTGCGCAGCATCACGTACGAGGAGAACATGAAGAAGTTCGACACGGACTTCACGGCGTTCCTGACGGCGCTGGGCGAGGACGGCCGCGGCGTGGCTGGCTCCGAGCAGGAGGTGCAGGATTCGGTGGCCAAGTTCTTCCCGAACTGGAACCCTGCCAAGTACGAGACCTTCTTGTCGTAGGGCCAGGTAGTTAAGGATAGTGGTGCTGCAGAAGACACAAGGTAGGACGAGTCTACTTGTTCAGGTTATAGTGTGGTTTCTGAGAAGGTAAAACATCGCTCGAATTCCTCGAACACAACATCGCAAAACCATTCAATTCCTTAAGGCTATAGATGGCTATCACCATTGTAGATTCTTCAGAGGGGCTGCGCTGACCTTCTTTCATATCTAGCTGGCTTTGAAAAGTGTAGACTATACATTGAGACAGCAATACAAGTGGTGATGCCGGCAGTACTTGGAGCCTCCTCTCTCCGCATCGACTGCACTCGCCTACTGCCTGGAGCTTTCCGCATTACTTTCCAGTACAAAGTGCCTTTTTGAAGTGGAAAAAAAGCACAAATCTAGGCGATGCCAAACGTACTTAAAGGAATCCGTACCTGAGCAAGGCGGCACCTCATTCTGATCCGCGACGACCACGATGGACCCCGTGACGGTGTTCAAGCTCGTGTCCATCGCGTGCATCTGGCTCGTGGGCCTCCTCGGCGGCCTGGCGCCAGCGTGCCTGGCCTCTCGACACGACAGGTCGCCGACGCTGAGCGTGCTCAGCGCCTTCTCGGGCGGCGTGTTCCTGGCCGGCGGCTTCTTCCACCTGCTGCACTCGGCCATCGAGAACCCGGCGCTGCGCAAATGGTCCACGGCGGACGAGGGCCGCTACGCGTTCCCGTACGCCGAGATGTTCTGCACGCTGGGCTTCCTCGGGCTCCTGCTGCTGGAACAGGCGGCGCAGGCCTCGATGGACGCGTCCAGCGCCAACAGCTACGCGCCCGCCAAGAGCGAGGACGACGAGGAGCTCCACGGCGCCACCGAGAGCGACGACACGTACCTCGAGGACCTGGACGAGGAGCAGCAGGGCCTTGCACCGGGCAGCAACGTGAGGAGGAGCTCCGGCCACTCGCACTTTGCGGGGGCGCCCAAGGAGGCCGACGCAGGCTCGCTGGCGGTTGCGATGGTGCTGTTCATTGCGCTCTCGTTCCACTCGGTGCTGGAGGGACTGGGCATCGGGGCGCAGACGGACACGGCGTGGGGGGTCTTTATGGCCATCGTCATGCACAAGGGCCTCGCGGCCTTCGCGCTGGGCTCGGGGCTCGTGCAGAGCGCCATGCCCGTGGCGCACGTGATGCTCTACATGGTCGTGTTCTCCTTCATGAGCATCATCGGCATTATCGCGGGGTGGATCATTGCCGCGGACTCGTCGGAGGACTCGGCGGCGGCAGGGATTTGCGTTGCGCTGGCCTCGGGGACCTTCATCTACGTGGCGGTCATGGAGGTGATCCCGCAGGAGTTCCCTCGCCACAGCCATGGCGGGGACGAAGGCCATGGTCCCCAGCAGAAGTCCAAGGTGACGCTGAAGAAGTCCGTCGCTCTTGTGGCAGGCTACGCCATCTTCGGTCTGCTCGCTAAATGGTCGTGAATGTGTTGCATCGGCTGCGGGTTGTGTTCGGTCAAGGAAAACATAGGAACGTGGCAAGGAAGGCATGAAGATGACGCGCGTTAAGGCAGCACGCAAGTGAATACACACTGATGTTTAACATACGCTCGTTTGCAACTTCTTCTGGATGCTGACCGCGAGCTGCTGCGTTCTCTCTCTCTCTCTCCTGCTTTTCCTTCTTCTTTTTGTCGTCTGCTGCTGCTCGCGTATTTGCTAGTCTTGTATCTCGCAATGCTCCTTGCTCGCAAAAGCTCCGTTCTCGTGCCTCGCGCATGTCCTTCTGATCTCCAGTATCGCATCGCTGTTTGTACACGGCATTTTGTACACCTTCACGCCTCAAAACTCACCACCAACCGACTGACCGACTGACTGACATGATCGACGAGTCACAAAAACACACCGCTGGGTTTCATCGGGTTTACGCGTCAATGCGCAGGTTCTGCACGGCCTCGTCTAGTGACGTGTCGACGCCGTTATTGCCTTCTGCGGCACTGCTAGGGGACATGGGGCCACTGTCATCAGAGTGTGTGTGCAGACCATCATCCAGGCCGGGGATCCCCTGCTGCGCCTGGTGGTACTCCATGCTCGCGAGCTCGTCCTCATGGCCTACGAGGCTGCTGCTGGAACTGCCGCCAAGGTAGTCATTTCTCTGGTGAATGCGCTTGTGCTGGACCTTAAGTCTCTTGGTACCGATCTGGAAACCGTTCATGCTGGCGATAGCTGCGTCGGCAGCATCCGCGCTGTCGTAACTCACGAAGCCGAAGCCCTTGCTCTCGCCCGTGATCTTGTCCATATACACCTTGGCGCTGATGACAGTTCCGAACGGCGCGAAGGCAGTAGCGAGGTCAGCGTCCGTCAGATCGTGCGGCAAGTGGTAGATGAACAGGTTGGCGCCCGTAGGACCTTCCAGCTGGCTGGTCGTACGCGAAGCCTTGGCAGCAGCTTCCCCACCCTGTCCCGGCATGTCCAATCCGCCACCGAGACCAGTAGACTGCATGTCGAAGCCGCCGCCAGCGCCACCAACGTTCGGCACCCCGCCGAATCCGTAAGGGCCAGTCGCACCGGCAGCGAAGCCGTACGGATTGTAGTACATGAACGAGTTCGTGGGGCTTCCAGGTCCGCCCGCAGCAGCTCCGACGGGCGATCCGAGTCCAGCCACCGTGGGGTTCAACCCCGCGGCCGCTTGAGCTCCGAACGCCTGCATCTGCTGCATGTACTGCTGCTGGAGCTGTTGCAGCTGCGGGAAGGCGAGCCCCGCTCCAGGAGGCAGCGGCCAGTACGCGTTCGCTGCGGCCGCCAGGTTCCGTGCTCGCTGGAGACGCTGGCGCCGACTGTCCGCGAACTTGACCACGAGCGGCGACGTGCCGCGGTCCATGGTGACGTTCCCGTTGACTTGTTCAATGGCCGCGAGCGCGGACGTGCGGTCTTTGAACTTGAGGAAGGCGCAGCCCTTGCTCTGGCCCGTGGCCGGGTGGCGGAGGATGTAGACCTCCTCGATGGAGCCAAAGAGCTCGAAGACCTCGCGGATCGCGGCCTCGTCGGCCGTCTTGGGGATCATGCCGATGAAGAGCTTGTGCTCCTGGGAGGCACCCGCCTGGCCCTCGGCGGGGCGCACCTGCAGCGGGTTGATGCTCTGCGGCAGCGTGACCTTGTTGTGCAGCTCCTGCACGGCCCGCTCGGCCGCGTCGAGCGCGAAGTACGAGGCGAAGGCGCAGCCGCGATGCGCGCCTGTGATCTTGTCGCGGATGATTACCAGGTCCTCGAGCGGGCCGAAGACCTCGAGCACGGGGCGCAGGTCGTCCTCCTCCATGGTGCGCGGCACTTGGCCCACGAAGAGCTTCACGGGCCCGGCGTGCTGCTCGTACGCGTCGTTGGGGTCGGCGGGCTGCTTGGCGTCGTACGCGGAGATGTCCATGGCGACGGGTTGGGGGGGGGATGGGGGGAGGGAGGGAGAACGGACGATACGAAGAAGGAGACGACGCGGACGCTACGCACGGACTCACACAGAACGACGCGGGGCGGGGCGGAAGGGCAGGCGACGGCGCTAATAAGAGGCGAAACCACTCTGCGGATCTCGTTGGTGACAAAGGGTGTGGAACGTCTTGCGCCGAGTATGGACGCGCCCGGACGCCGGATTGGGCGAGCAGGCGGCAGATCAGACGCCGCGCATTGGACGAAACGCGCGAATCAGACATCCCGGACTAAGTGCGAGCTGCTCAATAGCTAACGTATCCGGGTCCCATGGACCCCGGTGCAAGAAAGGCGTCTGACTAATGAGCACGGTGGAGGTGTATTACAAAGCTCCACTCGGGGTTTTTGTGGCTCGGTGGATCTCACGATGGGTATCATTTCGGATGCGGGCAGGTCACAGTGAGAGATCTGTGTGAAGTTGGAAGAGATGGCTACACACAAGCTGAAGTGGTCCAGGAATCACGGACGACGACATCCAAGGATGGAACCAATACAGTAAACGAGCTCTTACGAAAGGTTTGTGCTCTGGCCATGGCGGAGCGCTCTCGTTGCTCGCATCCAACATGCACGAGGCACATCATATCACGGGGGAAGTGCACTGCTCACAGAAAGATTCCCATACCGGACATCAGGGTGGCTGTTAGCAAGGGCATTAGCCCGATTCATGATCATGATGGAGCTAAGAGGTGTTCGCACGCTGGATGCGTTAAACAACTTCAGACGAAAGGGAGGTGCATCGAGCATGAAGGCGGAAAATGCTGCTCACAGAAGGCTGCGACAGTGTGGCTAGCGCAGGAGGCACCTATATGAGCCACGGAGGAGGTCGGAGATGCTCTCATGAAAGATGTTCAAAACGAGTTCTCAGCAGAAGCGTGTACTTTGAACACGGTGGAGGAGTTCGATGCTCACAGGTGGGTCGCGCGAAGCAGGTACTTTCAAAAGGCAAATGCTTGGTTCCCGGTTGCGTCAAGCAAGCCCAAATTCTAGGCTAGTGCATTACGAATGCCTGAACAATCCAATGTTCGCACATAGGCTGCGAAAGATTTGGCATGGCTAGCAGAAGCTACTTCGAGCACAGAGGAGGTCATCAGTGTCCGCACGAAGGATGCACCAAGCGTGGGCACGCGAAGGATTTATGGGTAGCGGGGCGGTAGCCAATGCAAGTATCCCGGATGCATCAAGCGCGAAATGAGAAAAAGTAAGAGCTCCGAGCACGGAGGCGGCACCGGATGTGGACACGCAGGGTGTGCTAAGAGGGCTTTCAAAGGCAGCAAGTGGTGGTGCGAAGTGTACTCACCCGTGGTGCATCAGAATGGAATATTTGCTAGGCAAGTGTCAAGTTCCTACATGATCCAATGCAAGGGAACCGGTGGGCCAAACCGCCGAAACAAGCGATTGCAGGGAGAAAACTCATTCGAAACCCATCTATTTCTATGTCAAACTATTTAGTGGTTCTTTCACCAATGAAACAAAACAACTTTATGCACCTTTGATGGCGAAGCTCGCAGCTTTAATTTATTTTAGCTTTTAAGTTTAGTTTACTTGAAGAAAAGTTAATATGTTCTGAGCGAGAGCTCCCATCCAGGCTTTGTAAATGTCGAGTTGCATCACTACACCGGGTAAAAGGTGTGAAAGTGTCCCAACAAAAAGTTCCTGAGAATTCGCGGTGCGTACGAACAAATCAACAATGACAAGACGCATATGAAAAAGATCGGGTTAGTGGCATCAATATTTCAGTCTCTCTCAGCACACACTTCCAGGTGTGAAAACCACTTTCAGTATTATTATACTATATTTTCTGACGCGTATGATAGTGATAGAAAATCGCGAAATCGACTACCGCGATTTTATCTCAACATTCGTGCAACATCCTATTATTTGGCGCCAATATTACGGCATGCGCGACTACGAGAGCAGCAGCGACGAGTCCGACGCCTCTGCAGCCTCGCGCGCTTCGAGCCTCGAAGATCAAGGCGATGACTCGCCACTGGAGATCTCTGCCCACGAATTAGCCACGAGCGACGAAGATGAAGAAGCCCGCAATCCTCCACAAACGAAGAAGCAGAAAACTGTCGAGATAAAGCCGAAGACTTCGACTCAATCCAAGAAAAAAACCACAAAAGTCGGTGGGAATTGCTCCACCGCTGGTTGCAGCAAGAAAGCGCTCCAAGGAGGAAATTGTTTCGAGCATGGAGGTGGCTACACGTGCTCGGAAGAAGGTTGCAGTAAGCAGGCCAAAGTGGGAGGAAAGTGTGCGGCCCACAGTACGGGAAGCCGTTGTACCCATCCAGATTGCACCAAGTTAGCACGAACGAAGGGGTTGTGCATTACCCACGGGGGAGCCAAGTTGTGCTCATTCAAGGGCTGTACGAAGGTTGTCAAGTCACGGGGCAAGTGCGCCGAACATGGCGGAGGGAAGAAATGCTCCAGAAGAGGGTGCAAGAAGCAAGTTGTGTCCGAACGACTGTGTTTTGAACATGGTGGAGGCACCATGTGCTCACATGAAGCATGCACGAAGCAAGTTAGAGCGAACGGGGTCTGCTTTGAACACGGAGGCGGCAAACCGTGCTCGGTTGATGGATGTGGAAACCAAGCCGTGACCGCAGGCTTGTGTTATACTCATGGCAGGAGTGATCCGTGTGGCCATTTAGGATGTTTGAGACTCGCTGATTCGCGTGGCTTTTGCTTCGAGCATGGTGGGGCTCGGCAATGTTCGGTTGATGGATGCACGAAGCGCGCGCATGCGAAGGGCGTGTGCGTTGGCCATGGCGGAGGTACGCAATGTTCGCACCGTGGGTGTACAAAGCAGTCCCTTGGCAAAGGAAAATGCTTTGAACACGGTGGCGGTACCAAGTGCGATCAAGAAGGATGTGAGAACAGGGCCTTATCGGTTGGCATGTGCTACGATCATGGCGGGGGTTCTCAATGCATGCATCCAGGGTGTGATAAAATGTCATATTTGCAAGGTCTGTGCAACGCGCACGGTGGACCGAAGAAGTGCTCGCGTGTAGGCTGCGATACACGTGCGAAGTCGAAGGGCTTGTGTTATGCTCACGGTGGGGGCACGAGGTGCTCGGAACCTGGGTGTGAAAAGAACCCAAAAGTGGAGGGCAAGTGCATGCAGCATGCAGAAGTTTCCGGTGAGGAATAGTAGTGCTGGCTTTGGAATGAAATGGTCGTCTACGGGTATCAACAGCTGCAAGATTCGTAGCTCGGTTTCGTTCTGGTGGAGCTTTGTTTGACGACTAGGTCTGCATGGTGTTTTTATGTGAGCGAGGGATAATATATGGTGCTAGCCCGATTTTGTTGATGAGATAGCGTCGAAACTGGACTTGTTGCATCTAATAGTCAAATGAAAGCTGGAATCGTCTGAAGGATCCTCGTGATTTCTGTTGTGAGCGTCAGGATTCTTATCACATAGAAGTACTACTGTAGTAGCTGATGCTGCTGACACCAGCTTTGCAAACATTTCTTGGAAAATAGTACGTGAAGTGCTTTGGACGCCAACGTCGGTCGTATTGCAGCAAACTCATCATTAAAATTCATATCGCCAGGAACTTCATCAAGTCCATCAACACTAAACGCGGTTCACGCGTGAGGTGACGTTGTTCCAACGCAAAATAAATTTGTCAGGATTCTACTGGCGGTGGTAATTCATCACTACTTGTTCCATATTTTGTTGCCGTTGGTCATACGACTTTCAAGTGATTTTCCCCACATTGAAGTGGCGAATCTTGTCATTCTCCAATTTGGCCAGCTAGAGCACAAGTGAACCAAGCCATGGGGGATTTCCTCGACGTACTGGAGCTCTCAGATCGCGTCATTTCGCTTGAGCCCGAAGAGTGTACACACGAAACCTTGCGCACGGGCAGAGGCTCATTTGTGGTCGACACCACGTCCGGACTCACTGACGAGACGGGTTTCGTCTGTGGCCAGATCTCCTCGTCCAAAGGCGTCGTGATGCCGCTCGCCTCGGAAATTAAGGAGAAAAATATGAAGTTGCGTCTTCTGCTCAAGTGGGAGAAGCAGATCGCAGAAGAAGAAGAAGAAGAAGAAGAAGAGACGACAAGTGAAGAGAAGAGCAGCAGTGGCTCGCCCTCGGCAAGTTCGGACGAAGAGGAGGACGTGGTCGTAGCAAAAAATCCTATCAAAGTACAGATTTCCAGACGAGAGGAACGCAAACGACCTCTTCGTAGTAAAACGAGGCAGTGCTCGTCCCCTGGCTCTGGGAAGACAGTAAATATGAAGGGGCTGTGCGTTGGACATGGAGGCAGCAAGTTATGTGAACATGGTGGGTGCTTTGGCCCTAAGCGGAGGGAAATGCTTTGAACATGGTGGAGGCAAACGCTGTGCAGTGCCGAGTTGTATTAAGCAGGTGATGATCAAGGACAAGTGTGTTGCGCAGAGCAACATAACCGTTTGTTCAGATCGAGTGGGTGCCGCACAGGTGTCCGTAACGGGTGTAGATGCAGCGGTCCCCAAGAAAATGTGTTCCGTTCCGGAGTGCACACGCAAAGCTTTGGCACGACCGCACATGGAGGAGGTACAAAATGCTCACACTTGGGATGTGCCAATCTGGCCGTCCGCAAGGGCCTTTGCGTCGGACACGGTGAATATTTCCCGTGCTCCCAACCTGGTTGTGTGAAGCGCGTGCGGGCGAATGGGAGGTGTTTTGCTTATGGAGATTCTTTTTCGAGGTGTGGGAAGCAGAGTCTTCGGAAAATACATGCTCATGTTCGTATCCTGGATGTGCTAAGCAGATTGAATCAAACGGGAGATGCAGAGACCATGATGGGAGAGCTCGATGCTCTCATCCTGGCTGCAAGACTCCATTTGTCTCAAACGGAAAATGTTCTGCTCATGGTGGTGGAGCTCGATGTTCATACGCGGAGTGTGAGAGGCTTGCTGCGTCTGGCGGTGTCTGCTTTCGGCATGGAGGAAAAAACAAATGCTCACGTGAAGGATGCACCAAACGTGCGCATGAGGGCGGTTTGTGCATGGGTCATGGCGGTGGGATTCGATGCACATATCCAGGATGTACCAAGCGCGACCTAGGTAAAGGAAAGTGCTTTCAGCACGGTGGCGGGACACGGTGCGGATACCAAGACTGCGGAAAGCGTGCTATGAAAGGAGGCAGATGCTACCATCATGGCGGAGGCAACCAATGCACACATCCAGGATGCACCAAGATGGCGTTTCTTCGTGGCAAGTGCAGTAAGCACGGCGGTTATTACAACTGCGTCCATCCAGATTGCACCAAGAGAGCAATGACGATGGGTTTGTGTTCTTGTCATGGTGGCGGTCCGAGGTGTATGCATCTGGGATGCAACACGCATGTTGCTGCCAAAGGTAAAACGTGCGCAGAACACCGACACGTCGTACGCTAACGTTTGACGTCCTGTATATCGCGTATGGAGCACCAAGAAGGCAAATGGCTCTAATTCGGGGAACGTCGTTGTGTAGTTCGACCTATACTTTGACAGGAAATCTTCTGTACGTCAGGTGTGCATCAAGTCGCGTATTTGCGCTTAAGCCCCCGACAACTTCGTGCCATCGAAACACCGTGGCTCAAACAGAAATGCCAGTCGTGTTGATCAGAGTTATCTTGCGATCATGTTTTCTACAACAAGAACTGCATCCCTGTTGGCGTCGATTGATCTTTGCACACCGCCGAAAGATGAAGATGCTGCGAAAATCTGCGTGCTGTTTAGTTCGCTTCGGAACTGGTGGTAGCGTTGGCGAAACTTTCCCTGAAGAAGTTGGCGAATGTAGCAAACGGGATGAGGTCAACACGCTCGTAGAGGTCGACGTGACTAGCCCCTGGCACCCAGTACAGCTCCTTCGGCTCAGCTGCACGGTTGAACGCGTCTTCGCTGAACTCACGGAAGAGCGATTGGTCTTCGGAAACGAACAGAAGTGGACGCGGCGAGATCGTGTCGATGTCGTTGAGGGGTAGAAGTTCATGAGCTTCACGCTGCTGGAACGTGTCACGTGCGTCGTAAGGTTCGGCGTTGTTCCGAGAGGAGTGTACTCGCCACGCGAAGTTCGGTAGAAATCGTAGAACTCGCTCTGGACCGCAGGCGTCTCTGACGTGAGCTCATGAACAGTACCCACGACGTACTGAATCTCACCACCTGCGGTCTCAATCGAGCGCTGTTGAGATGCACCTGCGGCATTTCCTTGCGCTGTTCGACGGTTTGAGAGTTTCCGAGACTGTGACGAAGGATGGTGCCCAACTCGTACATGGCCTTGGTGGCAACCGCCTTGATGCGAGAGTCGATCTTTGCCGCGCTGATGACGAACCCACCGCTGGCACAGACACCGAGAGCACCAATTTGCTCTTGGTCCACGAAATTCTGCAAGCCGACATAGTGAACTGCAGCACTGAAGACCTCGGGTACAGGTCCGGCGACATGGCTCACCTTCGCTCCCACCCCAGAAGGACGTATCCACTGAGACCGTGACAAAGCCTTCTTTGCCATCTTGGTAGCGTAGAGGTTCGCTCTTTGCTCCTTCACGGCTCCAAACAGGTGTTTAACGACGATTGAGGGCGTTTTACCGCTTTTATCGAGGTTGTCGGGAGTGAACAAATTGGCTGCAATGGTCATCTGGTATTGGTTCTTGAACGTGATCGGCAGGATCGTGACGTTGTTGCTGCGGTAGAAGTTGTCGGCCCCGAGCGACATATCTTGGCGCTAGCTGACGTCGCCTGGACGATCGTGATCACACCAAGCGCGGCCAAGTGGCCTGCCACTATCCTGTTGCTGTTTTGAAGGTGAAGAGTTGAGTGTTGGAATGGAAAATGCAAAGTGAGAAACTTTGGATTTTGATTTCCTCTGCTGGACATCGTGTACTTAAGTATGTCACAAGACTTGACTCCAAACATTTGCGGTTTACCAGCTGTAAGCTGTATCCCTTGTAAACAGGATTCTCCAGAAGCACTGCCCATTCAAGAGTGAGTCCCCCGTAACCCTTATTGTGCAAGCCAGCATCGTTGATAAGGTATGCTATACTGTGAGCTACGTGGGCTTGGTATTCAATGTACATCCGTCCTGCTGGTTTAGGAAACGATGGCAAGTAGGCATTCATTTCTCCACTGCTAAATGTCATATTTCTATTAATGATAATGGACAACTACATGTAGTAACTCCACCGTTGGGTGATCAGACGAAACGTCAAAGTAGAAGAAAATATCTTCGGTTTCTGTGGCACAGATCCGGTGGCCGACAACATATCCATGAAAGAGGATGTTCACCTGCTAGCTGATCATGCACTTGAGTACGCCAAGTGACGTGGCAGTGCGAGAGTTTGGTTGTGTTGGCTTTCACATTTAGTCTGAAGAATTCCGCAGCGCCTCACGCGATACTAAATTGACACGACCTGCTCCAGCCACCCAGTGATTTTTAGGGGGGGGGGGCTAAACCACGTCCTCGTTGAATTCGCGAAAGTGAAACTGATCAGCAGAGTAAAATAGTGCCGGACGAAGTAAAATGGTGAATGAATGAATTTTCCTAGTGCCCGTCTGTGTGACGTGGGTGGCAAGGTGGACGAAGTCCCTTCGGGTGTGAATTCTACACGTGGAGTGCGATAGAAGGCGTAGTGTCTGCGCCACAAAGAAACGTAGCCACCGTTAGCTCGAGCGCGGTGCGATCAGTGCGCTGAATCTCACTTCTAGGCTCTTCAATCAAGCGCAAAAGCCCTCGTACCTTGTGTTGCTCGATGAATAGAATATCCCCCCAAACAATTCTGCCAGAATGCATCTGGCTGACGTCGCTACCGCCTTGATACGTGACTCGATGTTGACAGCACTGATCACGAAGGATCCGCTGCCACAAATGCTAATGGTGTTAATTCGGTCGCGATCGAGACTGGGCTACCACGTTGTAGCTAGGGCAGCGGTTGTCAACTCCGAAGGACATGTTCCAAGCAGCCTGGTACCGCTTGAGCGACACCATCAACCCGAGTGCGGCAATATTATTGATGCAGGCCAATTTGAGGTCTTGGATGCAAAATGAATTGATGATCTAGCTTCTTACACAGCGGACACTACAGTAGGGTGATCGATACTCTGTTACAAGCCCTTAAAAGCTTTCTCCAAGCCCCACCTCGTAAACGCTACTGTATGGACCACTTAGACTGGGAGACACCATTATCTAGCGATGCATCAAGAAGATAATTGGTTCTTCAAACTCGAAATGGTCAATCTGTGGAAGTTTAAAGTCATCTGCAGACTCACCTTTTCAGGTTCCATCTTTGGATCCAATTCGTCGATCTTCTCGCCATCAGCCTTGAGCGTCTTGAAGCCTGCGACGATGACATTGGTAACATCGGCATGTACCTCGAGTACATGTAGTCGTCGCAATCGTGCGGATAACCGCGTTGCAGTGCGGCGTGCGAAATGACTTCAACTTAATTTTCACGAATAGCCGGTGGCAAACACATAATGTGGTGAATCTGGTTTGCCGATAGTCAACCATTTAAGTTGTGGTGGAGGAAGGCTGTAGTAAGAGCACTCTCGCAGGGTGCAGATGCTTCGGAAATGGCGGTGGGAATCAGTGTATTTGACCTGAGGGATCCAAGAGCGCCATGAGAGGAAGTAGTTACAGCTTTGAACATGGCGGTGGTTGTGGGTGCTCGTATCCAGGACGCAGGCTCGATCAGGCCGGAAATGCTCCGGGGCTGATGAGTGAAGAGATGCTCGTCTCTAGAGTCTGTTTCCTTCTTCTGCGTCGAAAAACACCGAGGGTGGAACGAGAATCTCGCATGAAGACTGCTCTAGAACACAGTTACTCGGAACGGAACGTGAAATCCGAATTGTTGGACCAAACAATGCTCGTATCAACATGGCGGTGGCAAATCATGTTTAGAACAGCGATGGCCATCGTACGGAAATAAAATGTTTGAGTTATGGTCACGGATGAGGTGTACGAAGGGTGCTCTCGACTTGCGAGAAGTAAAGGTCTGTATTTCGCTCACCGCAAACTGTTTAAGGAGTTTTAGTGATAGTTTTGCTCAAACGACAACTCAGTATGGTGTTCATTGGTTTATGACCTAGAACTGCGTTAAAGACAATGGTCACAGAATGGCTAGTTCGATAGACTCAAGCTATCGAGTAGGAGTGACAATCTGCGTGACAACAGTTTAGCTCTAATGTTTACTACTGCAGTAGTTGCACTCGTATACTTACTATTCCACTTTTGCATTCACGAGACCCAAAACGCAACTCCAATGGATACTAGAATTATTAACAGGATGTCTGACAGAACCTGGAGGCTGTAAACCACTAGCTAGTATTTTGTCGTTGGAGAACGATTTCAGACAAAACTGCTGAATGATTCGTTGATATGAGTTGCAGCCAAACGAAATATGGTCAAGGAGTAGCGCAAGTAATGTGCGCGCTTCTTACAACGACCATTATGACACGAAATTTGCTACTTAGTTTATTCACCGAGTCGGGTTAGTGAAGCCATCAGCGTTTTAAGGCAGCAAAGGTGTAATCACCTCACGGCTTCGCGACTTCTTTGTACCACTGCGGGACCATCTTAATGAGCTTCTCGTCGGCGCCATCACGTTGCATACTGGCGCGGACCTGCTCCACGGTGAACTTTTTCGCTTTCCAATCACGGAAAATGATTTTTTCGAGATCGTCGAGATAACCGGACAATTTGGCGATTTCATCATCGCCCTGCGTCGTAGCAACTTTCCTTGGGTCGAGTTTTTTCACATCGACCTTTTTCACCTTGTCAGCCACATCGTCAAACTTCCTCATATCAACCATTTCAATCATCTTTTTCGGGGCCACGTCTTCAACTTTCTTTGGGCCAGTCTTGAGCCACTGCGCCAGCATGTCGTCAATCTGGAACGCCCTCACTTCGTCGTCGTTTTTGATATCTCGGCTACCCTCGTGAGCTTCGACCTTCCTTAGGAATCTGGTGCCTTTAGTACCCCTTTCGAGGTTGCCAAGATCATCGGCAGAAAGTTCGCTGGGTAGCTTGTCTTGGTTCGATGCCGTGGCCGCGGAGACAAGGTTGTTGTTTGCGAAGACAGTTGCCATCACTAACAGCAGTGCGTACTGTACACGCATGGTCGACACTCAACGAAGCGGGGACTGGCGCGATGCAAAGCAAATTGAGAAATGAACACAGAAGCACAATGAACCGAGACTGGAGTGGTCATTGCCCCTGATGCTGATTGTGATGGAGAGGAGCTACCGTACATGTATGTATACAGTTCCCGGTTGAGACTTTTGCTCTAAGCCGCGTAAGCAATTAGACCCGTCATCACCATCGCGAGATGGTGACGCAGAGAACGGAATCCGTTCACAGTTACGGATTGCCCAAACTGTAGCCCTACCATCTTCTTTTTTGGCTCCACTTCATCAGTTGTTCAAGCAAAAACATCGTTATGAACATGAGCATGGCATCACAAGAGCCCTCACTCCGCACATTACATATATAGTATTATCGATATCTTCGAAATTATTTTCGCCTGGGCCGTCCTCTTCGAGGAACAACGAATCACTTTAATCGATCTACTTTTCAAGCAGATGGTATCTAAGCATAGTTACAGTGCGCATGCCGGTATTAAATACCTGGTGATGCGGGGATGAGCATGCTCGTCCTGCTCCGTATCATTTTGCACGATCAGCACTGATCTCAGTGCGTGTATTCCATGTACTGTAGTGGCTTATACAGATGACCACGGAAAAATACAACAGCACTGACCTCTATCCTCCATAGTTAACCGAGCGCTACCACAAAATACGCCAGTCAAGATTGTTGGCTAAAAGTCGGGTCAGTGCCCAGAAAAAGAAAGAGTTTGTTAAAAACAATACGCTTTTGGTTCACGAAAAAGTCTGATTGTAGTGGCTACATAAACTCTATTGCTTGGAACTGTTGCGGGATTGCCTTCTTATAACTACCGCACACTGTCTTTTCGTCGATGCTGTTCCACGCAATGATGGTGCGCTCGATGATGTCGAGGCGCTTCTCTTTAGCAGTCTTAGAAAATAGGTGAAATAAAAAACTAAACAAATCTTACCGTCCGCGCGCACTATCACAACGGCTGTCATACGGCCTGGATGCTTCGTCAAACCTGTCACTCGCGCCGAGTCAGTTGATCCCCTCCCAGCCCAGCCTTTTCTGGGCGCCATATCGTAGTAAATTGACGTTTCGTCAACGTTATAGATCTCACTCAGGGACGTGTTCCAGTGACGCCCCCAGAAACCCAGCGAAAAAGCAAGGTGGGTTTCAATCAGATCAATGTCCGATAGTTTACTCGTAACTGGAACCTGTAATGAAAAGCCATGACTAAAACGGTGTAAATAAATATAAGAGCTTTTAATTTTTGAGAATGTATTACTTACCGTTTTGAAAATAGTTGGCACAACTTAAACAAAGCTTTCTGCCCACTTTCCTCGGACTTCTTCGTACGTAGGTACTCCATTAACCAGGCGTGCTGGTGCTCTTTCATGTACTTAATCATCATTCTTGTAGTAACAAGCTACAACAATAATACCAACAGTAAGCAATTATGACACAAAATGGCACAAAACAGCAATACTTACGTTGTTGTCGCGGCGCTCGTCTTTCATATACAAAACTAACGCGTGTGAAAAGGGGAGACTTTCCTTCCTTCCTTGTCCCTTCATGGTCTTGCTTTTTTGTGAGCCGCTGAAACTCTTGATCTTTTCTTGTTCATGACCCAATCGCGCACAGTCCAGCGTGGGACGCTGCTTTCCTTGACAGTCGCGTCAATGCCAGCTTCAGCAACTCTACAAAGAACCTGGCGCTTAAACTGCATCTTGTACGAGCGCTTGGCACGCATTGCGTCACTTCTGAAATGCTGCAGGAGCGCAATGCATCCGTGGAGTGCTGTTCTGTCCAGCGATTTATGCAAGGATTTGGTTGGTAGAAAGTGATATAAAAATCCAGTTCATTGGCTAAAATAGAATTGATTTTTTGTATCGGATCAGAAGTATGGATCTGTAACATGGCGTATTTATTACGCCATGTTACAGATCCATACTTCTGCCGAGCGTATTTTTCCGTGGTCATCTGTACATCTGCACCCTTCACTATCCCTCACTCTAATTAGTCGTGCTTCGAATAGAGTCACGATTCTGCAGTACGGCAAAGTTTCCTAAAGAGCGCAAAAGAGCCCAAAGGCAGCGGATTTGCATGCACTGCCAGGTGTCACCTCACTTAGCCAAAGTCAATCGTTTGCCAAACATATGTCTATTGTGATGATAACCTCCAATCAAAACTTTGGATTTCTCCGGGAAAACCATCGTAGGGGTTGTCAATTGTGCAGCAGCAAGTAGATTTTTTCGTTTTTTGGCTCCAGCTTAGAATCATTTTGCCCAATCAAATACAGCGAAATTGACACCCCCTTTTAAGTTGTTGCAGCAAGGAGTTTTTTTTTCTTCTGGACGCCGCGATCTTGCCAGCAATTGTTCTCTTCGTATCACGCGAATGGCCATCGCCGCCGCGAGCGGCGATAGTTTTTGCGATTCGTGAGCTAGTCAATAACTACGCTGATCGCACACACACCTGGGGTTTGGCGCCGCTAGCTCTTGTTTGGCATGCGCGTTGTAGCAGCGCTTACGGCATGCCACCATGTCTAACGTAATGCTGGCTCCAAATATAATAGTATACTTGCCGCACAGACTGCAAGCACAAGACGCCTGTAGCATCTCCTAATGCGTGCTTAAATCGAGGTGCCGTGTATACGACAGCTGATGGCGTCGTAGTGCCAACCTCAGCGGGCTGTACACGGACTTCCTCAGTCGATCTGAACGAGGACGATACGCGCGTTGCCACCACCGCCACCGCCTGTGAGCGCTCCGACTCGGTGTATAGCTTCATGACCGCACCCACTTTGCCCCCCATCTTCCCCGTCTGCGCCAGTGTATTAGTCCCTGCGCTAAGTGGCCCAGTCCTCTGCAGCCCAACCGCTCCATCAATGCCCGATGCGCAGACCCCTGTCACTGTTAGGATGCCAGGACGCTCTTAGCCCTCTGCAGGCTTGACATAACCCTTCCAGCAGTGCGGCTTCTCCTTGGGTAATGGTGCGCGATCGTGTGTGATACCGAGAAACGAAAATCGGACTTGCTGGCGCACGCCTTCCTGCATCAAAATCGATGCTGATCACGAAAAGCACTCTAAGCCAATCAGATTGCTACAAAAATTCTCGTCTTGCTGAAAAAAAAAAACATATCGCTTGCTGCTGCACAATTGACTACCTCTAATATTAGTCATGGCAAATTAGAGTGAAGGGTGTATCCACAACCAGCTCACCCTGCAACAACTAGCAACGAGCTCTTCAAGTCGCTCACCCTGCTCAGTAAGAGACAACATTAAAGTGCAAAACCTTCCTCAACATATATTATTCTACAAAAACGATGGTGAATATAAAAAACCGGTTAACGCTTTTTTCAATTTTTTTATTTTTTTTCAGCAAAGATGCTGGGACAAGGCGCTGGTCCTTTTGGGAACCAGCCGCCACGTGTCAGAGGAATACAATACATTTGTCGTCACCATCATCATCGGCGAGCTTGAGGAGCTCAATAAGACCTTTGGGTATTACCATGTAGATCTCCTCGTCGAGTGTTCCATATAGAACGCGGTGTCGGTTGATATTTTAAACTATCAAAAAATATCGTTTTTTACCACCGAATATGGTATCGTCGTGCGCTGTCATTACGCTGTTCAAACTAAGTGGGGGTAGGACAAACTAGGTAGGAGCTAGGGGGACACGTCGCCAGGTTTTTTTAAACTGTCGGCTACTTTCGATAGAGACAATAGGGAAGAGAGCGTTGTTAGGCGGCTTGCAACCCTGGGAGGTCTGTGGGCCTGCTCTCATGCCTCAGTAATACAGCGCTGGGAAGTGACCCTTCCGTATACCCAAGGACATGCCAGGTCCACTACGTCCCACGGCCAAGGGCACCGTCAATTAGCAGTCTCGGCCCCGTGGTCGCTACCCACGGTTCCCTGACCCTCTCAGCGTATAATCCCTCACTATGGCTTACACTTCTGGGCACCTCTTGCTTACCGAGCTTTACTCGTACAGAACTCACGAAACCACCTGGTTCATTTGGGTGAGGCCGGCTCCGATCCGCAGTACCTCACGCTAGGCAAATTAGTCTTAACTTGACCCGCTCGTCCAAATCGCAATGGAGAGCAGAGCCACTGTCCGGCACCCATCACAATCCTATACTAAGTCCTAGTCAAAGCTTATCTACTCGCTTGGGGTCCACTTCGGAGAGGTCCCCCTTTCCTCCCAGCAATTGCTGTCTTCGCTCCCATCTGGTCGCTTATTCTGAATCCAATGTCGACTCGCCTCCTGTCGCTCGCTCTTCGCTGTTATTGTCCGTGTCTGCTCGCCTTTGCGATCTTCTGCAGGCGCTCACCTGCGACCGCACGTTCAACTGATACCTCTCTGGTGACCGTAGTGCCTCCCTCCACCGAACACATACTATCCAGTCAGACCCCAATCGCTGTACTCCGCACCACTTATGTTCGCGTCGCTTGTCAAGCTAATTATCGCCACCGTCCTGTCCTGCTCCACTTGTAGTCCTTGATCGCCAGCAAGAGCACTTTCTGTCCACACGCCATCCCCGGTCAGAAGATCATCCGCGATCTTTCCTTGGGCGAACAACTTCTCGAATTCTCCGGCCAATATCCACTCTGTTGTCGTCGGGCCTCCTGGTCTTGCTCCGAACTCGACTTGATAATCGAGCTCCTATTTACCAGCTTTATTGCGTACACACCGTCGCACATGCTTGACAATCGCTCCTTCCGTTGCCGCGTGTAGCAGGTGATACATCGACAGCTCCCACCATGCTTGGCCTCGCCCCCGTAACATACCTGCAACTCTCCAGCACCTCCTGCACTAACCTGAGCGTCGCCTTTTTCCTCAAGTACGTGTCTTCAATGCTGATCGAGTCCTGCAGCGGCACATGGTTCGGGCTTGGTCCGTGGTCTGCTGTGGCACTGTCGTCACCAGGTCTGCTGCCCTCAGCAGTTGCCGGTCCGCTCAGTCGTGAGCGTACCTCTTTCTACATGGCTACATTTTTCATGAGGTCCTAAGAGCCACTCAATCATGGGTTCTGGGGCATTGATGTAGGTTTCATTATAGGTATCTAGTACTTTGTATTGCCGGCCAAACTACAGTCTATAAATATATTAAGTCTTACTATTACCTACTTGGTACCAGTCCCCTTCAGGCCAGGAACTACGTGAACTAGCGTTAACTGGGAGTTTGTAGAAACTTCCTAGCACATACTTCCTCTGTGCAACGTGCTCGTGTGACTGTCCGTCACACTTGGTAGCACTTGTAGTCATTCCCACACATACGCGGGTGGATTGAACTACCTGAATCCTCTGTAGTCTTTAAGAAAGTGAACACTATGGATCAAGGTGAGTTTCCTCATTTGACCGACGCTCAGTTCGAGTCGGTCCGGAAGATGGAGGGCGTCTTTGGGATGGATCCATTCCGAAACCTGGCGGCGGCACCCAGCCAGAGCAGGGCGAGCGCGCGAATGCGTTCGACACCTACGAGCGTGGGCATATCGCTCACGTTCAGGGGTTACATCCTCCCCAGGCTGTGCCGAGGCCGGTCCAGCTGAAGCCAATGAGTCTGAAGGCCCAGGCCTACGGCGGGAAGGAAGGTGAGAATGTTCATTTCAGGGTGCGAGATGTTGAGCTTGCGGTCGACGCGGCCCTACTCACAGACGAGCGGCTTCGCGTCGCTTTTGCACTCTCGCATCTCAGCGATCGAGCCAAGAGCTGGGCGTACACGCGGGAAGCGACGTCGTCTGGATGTTTCACATCCTGGGCACAGCTGTGTGATCAGCTGCGACCCGCGTTCCTTCCGGCGAACTATGAGTATCGCCAGCGCTCACGCTTCCTTGCCTGTAAGGGAGGGAAGCGTGACCTGCATGAGTACATGCAAGAGATGAGCGAGTTAATCGCATCTCTGGTGGGGAACCCCCTACCTGAATTCATCAAGGTGACGGTGTTCATGGACGGACTCCATGTGGGCCCTGCTCGCACGCAGTTGTTCCGCGTGCAAGTCAGAACCCTGGAAGAGAAAATACAGATCGCCCTTCAGGAGGAGCACGGCATTAAGAAGGCTCGTATTCCCACCACGGTGTGGTACGACCACGCAGGCCCGAGCTGTAGCTCCGCCAGGGGTGCTCTTAATGGTCCAGTACTGATGGACCTGAGCTTGGTCGAGCATAGCAATATTCGCTGCTATGGCTGCGGCAAGTTGGGGCTGCCTGTCCTGAAGGACAAGGGAGGATATTTCCTCCCAAGCCCTTTGCTCAAAAGGGGCGCTGGAAGAAGCCGCGACCTAGGGCTAGGGGGACCAGTAGGGGCGGGGCGCCTACCTAAGTCTTCATGAGCAGTGCGCGGTTGGCGCGCACCATGAAGGCTTAGCCCCTGAGAGTCACACTACGCTCGCACAGAAGAATGGTAGCGGTGGGCTGCTCGTAGTACACGCGCATGTACGGGGATAAGGTCACCCGTTTTGATAGACTCGGGGGCGTCGAAGAACTTCGCACGTCGCCAGAGAGTCGCTGGTAATAGCGACGGGTTTGCCGATGTTCTACGTGAGAGCAAAGGCAAAGGGCTGGTCTCCGTGAGACTGACCGAGGGTACGGTGGTAGACGTACCGAAGGTCTGCATAGACCTTGCTGTTAAATGCGAGGCCTTTGACAGCACAGAGCAATTCCTCGCTCTTAATCTGGACAAGTACGACTTGATCCTCGGCACGGGCACGAGCCCTGGATTGACTGGCGCGCCAAGGCCATCGGGGCCAGCCAGCCCATAGTTACTGGCAGAGCATTGGTGAGTCATGTTCCCACCTCTGCCAGAAACAAGGGCGCCTGGAAGGCACGTCGAGCCGCGAACGGGCCTGAAGTGTTTATGGGAACCACTGAGATATTCGATGGGCTCCCGGAAGGTGCTAAGCCAGCACCTTCCGACGTCGTACGTCGTGAGGACGTGAAGACCACGACGCCGGCGGCGTGGAACAGCGCTAACCGGGTGGGTAACATAGATCCACTAGCGGGTAACACAGTTCCGCTTCCAGCAAGAACTGCTGAGGAGGTCGCTAGAGGCGCCTCTAGTGTGGGTAACATAGTTTCACACGAGGTCGCGCAGACCATAACTGAAGGGGAAGACGCTGAATGCGCTTCCTGTGTGGGTAACGTAGTTCGACAGGGGGTCGGTAAGACTCCTGATGACGCCGTTGATGGATCACCGGACGTGAGTAGCATAGTCCCACGTCGCAGACGTCGACGTGAACGGCACCGACACGGGCATTGCCGAACTGCCCCCTCAGACTGAAGCCGCCTCGCGCGACTCGGAACCGAAGGCCAAGACTACTCAGACGAGGCCTGTCGAAGAGTGCCACCACGTCTTCGACGGAGAGACTGCTTAAGGGTCAAGGTAGGCGCTGTCCATTTGGAGGCGCTGCTCGATGTAGCGGAACTGCTAAACCTCGAAGGACTGCCGATGGGCGAGTTCTTGGCCGAGTTAAAGGCGGGGGAGATCACGGAGATGGTGCTCATACGGATTGAACTTTTCGTCCGAAATGGACGAGAGTGTCCTAGAGGACATCGATAAGCGGCTCGCGGCGCGCTATGGTTCTGAAGTACTGAAGAACCCGGATGATCCCGTGTATCCGCTGATAACAGAGTTCAGTGACGTTGCTGTCCAAGGACCCACCCGATCGGGGAGTCAGGCATGAGATTGATCTCGAGCCAGGCACAAAGTACTGTGTCACGAGACAATGGCCTCTATGTCGCGAGCAGTGCGAGGTCATTGATGCCTTCTTCGCCGCGAAGGCGAAGACAGGCATGGTGCGGGAGCCCAACTACCCGTACTCGACGCCCACCTTCTGCGTTCGTAAGCCGATCGGGAAGTGGCGTCTGATTCGTGCTTTGTATAAGCTGAGCAGTGCAACGATATCGGCACAGACGCCGATACCGCGCAAGGATGTTCTATTAAACAACATGGCGAGCTGTACGTTGTACAGCGCCCTGGATCTGGTAGATGGATATTACCAGATACTGATGCGCGAGAGCAACATCCCACTCACAGCAATGAGTACCCCAAGCGGAATGCTATCGGAATAGCTGGTGATGTCACGGGGACTGTCGAATGCCCCAGCGACGTTCAATCGCGTGGTCATACAGTTGTTCCGACCATTGCGGGCGTTCACGCAGACGTACATTGACGATATATTCGTCCATATCCGTGCCGAAAGAGGCAAGACGGCTATCGAGTATTAGAGGTTATGAGAACCAACAAGCTCTATACCAACATCGACAAGTGCGTGTTCGCGGCCGAGGAGATCAAGTTCCTCAGCTGCTTTGTCGGTTGCGCGGGTTTGCCGACTTGGAGAAGGTCAAGGTCGTTGCGGCTTGGCCGACCCCTAGGTCACAGAAGGACCTTCGCACGTGGTTGGGCATGACCGACTACCTGCACAAGTACAGTGCTGGGTACACCGAGATGGCTATGCCCCTGTCGGAACTCCTGAAGAAGGACGCAGACTGGTCGTGGAAGCAGCCACACCACTATGCATTCGATGGCATCAAGAGGAGTCTTCAGACAGCTCCTGTCTTGGTATTGCCAGACGAGTCGAAGGCGTTCAGCGTCGTCTGTGACGCTTCCGATTATGCAATCGGTTGCGCACTGCTACAAGACGACGAGGACGGACACGAGTGTATGATCTCGTTCCAGTCCAGGCAGCTGAAGGCTGCCCAGCGGAACTACCCTGGAGCTCCTGGCTATGAAGTACGCCCTTGTCAAGGTTAGGGTGCACCTCCTCGGCGCAAGGTCCTTTGTGATCTACACAGACCACGCGTCGTTGCGGACGGCCACCAACTCGCCGCATCTGTCGCAGCGGATGGCGCGCTGGCTGTCCTTCTTCGCGAAATACACATTCCGCGTTGAGTACAAGCCGGGCAAGCTCAACGTGCTTGCGCGCAGACCCGACTATGAGCTCGCTCACATCAGTCGGGTCACGTCGGATCTGTACGATCGGATACGCATGGCGTATTGAGAGGACGAGATGCTCGTGCCTCTAGTGCGGTACCTGACCGCTGGTAAGGATGTCAAGGCCGACTGGTTGTCGCCGTGGCAGAGGTCCCGCCTCCACCGATATGAGTGGGCAGATGGCCTGCTCCACTATCGGGTGAGCCCAGTGATCCTCCTCGTGTTGTTGTTCCAAACGACGAGGATCTGAAGTACGACATACTTCAGGAGGCGCACGATGCGCCTGCCAGTGGTCATTTGGGCCGAGAGAAGACCTTCCATACGGTCTCTCAGTCGTTCTGGTGGAACCCCATGTACAGGTGGGTTGCCACCTACGTCAAAACATGTGAAACATGTCAGCGTGTAAAGCCTGCGGCCCACGCATCGGCTCCTTTGCAGAGCCTGCCAGTGCCACTGGAGTGCTGGAAGTCGATGAGTCTCGGCTTTGTCGTCGGCTCCCCAGCCGACGACCGCGGCAACATCGGAATTTTGGTGTTCGTGTGCCGCTTGAGCAAGATGGTGCATCTTGCTCCGGTTTCCGATACGGTCACCGGGGAACAAGCCGTGAGGCTGTTCCTGGATTGCGTGTTTCGCTATCACGGTCTTCCGGAGACCATTGTCTCAGATAGAGACCCGCGGTTTACCGCTGTGTTTTGGAAAACGCTGTTCCAGCTACTGGGAAAGAAGTTGCTTATGTCAACTGCTGACCATCCGCAGACGGACGGTCAGACGGAGCGCGTTAACCATAGGTCTCTGAGGTAAGGCCGGCCACATTGCGCAAGCAATTGGTGTCGTTTGTTTACGACAGGCTCAGTGTTATCAGCCGGGTTAGAGATGCGATGGCGTCGGCCCAGGACAGGCACAATGAGTACTCTGATCGAATGGAGGAGGAAACTTAAACGTGTATATTGTGGGTTATTTAGTATTCCTAGACACTAGGAACCTACCTCTAAACACTGTTAGTGGTGTCGGTAGCAACATGCTGAAACACAGGTTCATTGGACCCTACGCGGTCCTGAGTAGGCACCGAGCTGCCTACACGATGGACCCACCCAACGTTTTATGTGGTCGTCTGAAGCGGTACCACGACCAGCAGGGGCAGGCTGCCCCGCCGGAAGTGGCGAGTAGCCACGAGGAGGAGGATTGACTTCCTCCTCGAGGCGAGACTGCGTCTCAGGCACAGGGTGCCACTAATGAGCGGTAAGATAGTCCCGCGGGCCGTAAGACCGTGGCGCATATGCTGGAGCCGCGTGCACCGAGCCCCCTTATGAGACATACTGATACGGCTGGGATTAAGCGTACGGATGAGCCTCCCGATAAGGCGCTCGGCCAAAGACCTGGGCCTGGAAGTCATGGAGTTGACGCCACAGGTCTTCGACATCAGAGGTCAGAGCGCGGCGATCCATATGCTCATGGAGGTCGTGATTCTCCTGCTCAAGCATCTGGACGTGGCGACGTAAGCCCTCCAGAGCACCGAGCTTGCCGGTGTGGGCAGCAGCCGGGCCACCAGGCCCTAGACTAAGCGCGATCTCGGGAGCATACAATTGATCGCGATTGAGATGAATATCCTTGTTGCAGCGTAATAACCTTGTCTGTCAGCCCCGAAGCCGCATTCCTCAAAGACCCCCCCCCCCCGCAGCGGCTCAACTCAAAGTCAAGCGAGGCCCCCACCGGCCCTCCTCGGCCATTGTGGTGAGCTGTATTACCACGTGGAGCAGGTGCTCCAGGAGCCGCGGCGCCGTGGCTTTCGCCAGCTTCGGGTGAAGTGGCGCGGGTATCCGGCGTCCGAGAACACGTGGGAGCCGATCGACGGCTCCAGTCAGACTGCCCGAAAGCTGTCGCGATCTGGGAACTGGTATAGTTCATCTACCACATTTTTGTTTTTCGCGAGTATTTTCTGCTTAGCATTCAAAGTTTGCACGCGTTCGACATGCCCAGTGAGCTCTTTTAAATGCTGCGGCCTCTGAAGCAAAGATTGAATGCGCTGCTTGTACTCACTCAACTGGGTTTTGCGTCTTGCGCGCGCCAAGTCCTTAACTAAGCCTTTCATTGCGTCCAGCTTAGCTGTAGTCATCGGGATCAACGTTTGCTTCAGCTTGCGACTTTCAACGTGTTGGATGCCAATCGTCTGGCCTGCTCGCATTTTCTCAAGCTCTTACTCCCATGTACTGATCTGCAGCATATCCGCTTTGAGAGTAGTGACAGTGTGCGCACGCTGCGAGTACTCCTCCAGATCCCAAACCTTGTGGTATTCGTAGATGGGGCGCGCTTTGTCGAAGATCTTCACGTATTCGGTAGCCTCAGCATAGTCACTTGCAATTGTGGCTACAAGCCCCTTCCGAATCGGAACAGAAGCGACAGCAACTGCGTAAGTAGTCCGCGGATTTTTAGCCGCCCTACGGAATACGGCTCCTGCCAATTGGATACCGTATCCGCGCTCGCCACGAGCGCCGGACTGAGCAGCACGCCTAAATCCCTCGATCTCGGAGTGAAGCTTGCGCATACTCACGAGATGAGATAAATCGATTCGCAGATCACACTGGTCCAAGACATAGGACAGCAAGCGATCCTCACGGAGTTCACGGAGCACCTGGGCGGTATAGCCCCGTAGATAAATCCACTCCCGGAAGAGGTCATCTGCCTCGACATTCGTCAAGGTGTTCTCGGGTTGGACCCGGGGGTAACCCCGAACAGGGTAAAGCCCACCCTTGTTCACAGCCATCTTGCGGAGGCTGGTGAACTCCTTCAAGGGAATCTTGTGTGGTGATAGAAGCACACCGAGCGGCCTCTATGTCGTCAACGAATAGAGGCACGTTCTGAATTAGGGCGCGATCGTAAGCGCCTTTAGAGACTTGGCCCCCGATGAGGCCACGAGGGGACTTGAGCTACTCCAAGAACAACGGAGAGCCGAGCTCTCATCGGGCGGGAGGTAGCCCCGCATAGAGCCACTCGTGCCAGATGGACGCGCGCCAGAAGATGGGCGCTCAGTAGTCGGCACAGGTAACGTGCGCGACCGAGCAGCTTGAAGCTTTTCTTGCTGCTCATCGAGATCATTGGAGGTCTCATGGGGCTATGGTTAATTAAGAGTATGCGGGGCGAGGCTTGTAGTGAAGTGTCCAGAAGGAAGTAAATCCGAAAGTGAGTTCGATTGAGTTGAGTGTCTTAGTCTACTTGCCTCTCTCTACATGCAATGTCCCTTGTGTCCCTTGTATACACTCAAATGATCGCAAACGATTTGAGGCGCGGTCAAACGGTTCAAATCATAGGATAGACCTAGTTGAAGCCAACCGTCCAATCACAGCCCGCAATCCCACAAGGATCACCCTATCAGATCGCATCATTCGTGTCGCTTCAACTATACGTCCACATGGCACGCGCTTGGCACGCGCATGCCGTGTGCCTACCCAGCTGAGGTAGACAGCGAAGTGCAATCACAACATGGTTTAGCCCCTTTCTCTTCTGAGCTAGAGGATCGAAGCACCGAGAATCCTTGGCTCCGCCCTTGTGGTACAGAGTCTGACCACTGAGCTAAAATTCCTCGGAGTAATCCTTTGCAGGATACCGAGAAGCAGCACCCTTCGAAACGCGTGCGTGCTTGGCCTCAGCGGCCTGTGCACGCGCCTTGCCCTCAGCCAGTGTGAGGTGGCGAGTCGCTGCACCATCCGCTTTGAGGCTCTGGGCCTTCTCCTACGCGTTAACGGAAGTAGGGGCGCCATCCTCCCGACGAGAGCTCGGCTCTCCGTTGTTCTTGGAGTAGCTCAAGTCCCCTCGTGGCCCCATCGGGGGCCAAGTCTCCAAAGGCGCTTACGATCGCTCCCTAATTCAGAATGTGCCTCTATTCGTTGACGACATAGAGGCCACTCGGTGTGTATCACCACACAAGATTCCCTTGAAGGAGTTCACCCTGACAGGGCAAACCCGAGGCCCATGCAAACGGGGGGGGGGTCGGGGAATCCCCAGACACCGCGGAAGAAACCAGGGCTAATAAGTTTGTCTTGCTGCTGCCGAAGGCCTGACGTCTTCGGCTGCATATCGTCATCTTAGCTGTCGTTACCCATTTGGTTAGACAGCGTTGATGTCAACATTGTTGCGTGATGTGTGGACTCGTCATCACGTTTGTTGTGATAACTTCGTGCTTGTCAACAGTATTGGCGTTTAGTGATGTCGACATTACGGTTTTTGTTGTAAGTAACGATATATTTTTTTACACCTGGCTCGAGTCAGGAGTTAAGTTAATAACGCGCGGTAACACGTGGTAATACGGCGTGTTCATTGGTCCAGACTGAACCAATTACAGACAGAAATTTCTTGAAAATGGGAGACCCACAAATAGACTTGATTGGATTCCCACAATTGGATTGCTGGTCAATGGGAACATCCAAGCTGGTCGGATGGAAGCGGCACGCTGGTCGGAGGGAAGCTAGTAGTATTACGCTACAAGCTTACATGTAAAGTCCTGGTCGGAATTTTTCGGACAGCCGAAAATTCGCGATATCTTCTATTTCTAGGGCGAATCAGTGCTCGCTGTTTAAATATGTGTAGCCAATCACATCGACAAATAGCGTGTGTGTGCTAACATTTGCAGATTCGATGTCCTACGGTGGCCTCACATACAACTGCAATATTTGGCACCTGGCCAAAACGAATCGGACAAAGGAGCATACTTTATTCATATTAACAGAATGATTGTAACATTCAACTGGTGGCTCCCAGCGCTCATTCTCAAATGGTACGAGGACCACAAGTAACGGAGCGGGAGCGTGGCTGAATTCTGGGCCTGTGTGAGGGCCGTCGCACCATTCGCGATATCGCCACCCTCACCAAGCGCTCGAAGGACACTGTGTGCCGTGTTATCCGCGAGGGGAATGCGGTAAAGGCGAACAAGACGACCAAGACGACCGAGAAGGCCAAGCCGCGAGGAAGCCCCCCCCCCGCGCTCTCCGTGCGTGAAGTTCGACGCGTCGTCCGTCTCGCGTCTACGGGCTCGTACACCTCGGCCCAGCTCAAGGCCCGCACTGAAACCAAGGCATCCGCCCGCAGTGTCCGCCGCCTCCTTTCCCGTGTAGACTATCTAGTCTACACGAAATGGAGAGCACGCTGGACTTGACGCCGGCCCATAAAGCCGCACGTCGGGACTGGGCGAAAACGATGGTCATGTGCAGCTGGGCTAAGGTCATTTTCAGTGCCGAAAACAAATTCAACCTTGACGGTCCAGACGGCTACAAGTCGTACTGGCGCGACCTGCACCGTCCGGCCCGGAAGTTTGTCAAGCGACAGCAAGGCGGAGGATCTGTCATGGTGTGGGCAGCGTTCAGCGGGGAAGGGAAGAGTGAAATTGCAGTGTTAGTTGGAAAGCAGAACTCTGCTAAGTATATCTACACTATATCTGAATTCCTTCTACCCTTTGCCCATCGCCACTACGGCATTGACTTTGTTTTTCAGCAAGACAACGCGCCTATTCACACGTCACGTGAAACACGTGCGTTCTTCGACGAAATGCAATGAATGTGATGGATTGGCCTGCGAGGTCTCCGGATCTGAATCCGATAGAAAACCTTTGGGCCATTCTGACACAGGATGTCTACCGAGATGGCCGCCAGTTCAACACGACTGGTGAGCTTACGGAGGCAATCCTCGCTGCCTGGACAAAGATCCCCAACAAGACTCTCAGGAACCTCGTCTCTTCGATACCTCGCCGCTGCGTCGAGGTCATTGAGCACCGCGGAAACAAGACCAGCTACTAAGCTAGTGGCCTTCATTTTATACTGACAATCATTCTGTTAATATGAATAAAGTATGCTCCTTTGTCCGATTCGTTTTGGCCAGGTGCCAAATATTGCAGTTGTATGTGAGGCCACCGTAGGACATCGAATCTGCAAATGTTAGCACACACACGCTATTTGTCGATGAGATTGGCTACACATATCTAAACAGCGAGCATTGGTGTGCCCTAGAAATAGAAGATATCGCGAATTTTCGGCTGTCCGAAAACTTCTGACCAGGACTTTATAACAACTTGCTTTGCAGTCTCCTAGTAGAAAACTGGTATCCATGGCGTCAACGTGACGTCGATGCTACATGTATCAAGAAGTTATTCTACGAACCCTCGTAGCCATGCAACTGGTGCGATTCCCGCAGCCGATTTGATCCCACCAAACCCAAATTTGGTCCATAAAAATGCATAGACCGTCCATTATATTCCTGGAGAGACGCTCAACAGCGGTGCAGATCTTATATCTGGCCGGGGGGGGGGGGGGGGGGGGGGGGGGGGGGGGGGGGGGGGGGGGGGGGGGGGGGGGGGGGGGGGGGGGGGGGTCGGGGGGGGGGGGGG
>JAGDFM010000316.1:29852-47706 GCA_019155715.1 Phytophthora pseudosyringae
GCGCAACCTCGGTGCACTTTATATATATGGGCCTCCCCCCCCCCCCACCCCCCTCGTGCAGATTATTTGGTGGGATTAAACCTGTTAAAACGTGTTGATGAGCCCGATTGGGCGCTATACTTGTTAAATACGATATTTCCTTTACGCGCTTCAGTGCGCATACACTTCAACGCAAAACACTCAACCGCGCGCTTCCAAGCTTCCAGTACCGACGCCTACCATAATGCCCAGACGACGAGGAAGGGCGCCTGGCCCTGAGACTACACGACTGACGACGTCAACGTGCTCTTGGACTCCATAGAGGCCTACAACCCCGCGGGTTCGAAATAATGGGCGATCATGTCGTTCATAACTCAATAAAATGCCTCCCCCGCGGCCCCAAAGTATGGTTCTGAATGGAGATCAGCTCTCGTTACGCAGTTCTGTCCATGTTAGTGTTTATGCTTGTTGCGCTAGTCTTCCTCGGACAGCGCGAACATGAGAAGTAGCATTGTGTTGTTGGGGTCATCATCGCGCACCGATGCGAAACAAAATTGCTGCGGCCCCACCTTTCTCAAATATATTCTAGTGGTCTAAATTTAAGTTTGGTGGGATCAAATTGGCTGCGGGAATCGCTCCACTGAATCTTACCCTCGATACAGTGCGTACTGAACACCCTTATACAAATACACTGAGAAGATCGTCGACCAGTACTGCTTCATAGCGAGTGTGCGCATCCTGCGCAGCGCAGGTTCATGGTGATCGGCTGCAACACACGAGTGATATCGACGCCACAACAAAAAGCACACTGTGGAGCGCCAGGTTCGTTCAGAATCAGCAGGTGACGAACGTGCTAGGTTGTCGAGGACACAAAACCGCACAAACCTGTACGCAAGCTGGCTAAAAAGCGATGATCGCCACGAACGCCAGCGATGCCTGGGACACCGTACAGTACAAGCTGGCGCCGCGCCCTTGTATAACGTTTACATGCGTCCATGAACGGGATCTGCGCGGACTGGTCCTGCAGGAACAACACCAGAAATAGCACACCCAGGAACACGTGGACGTTCACTGGGTTTACGTTCGATGGCCATGATGTCACGGCCCTCGAGGAACGGCATCTTAACCACCTTCTCCAGGTGTTCTATGTGTTGTCACAGAGCGACTGGTGGAGCTCCGGCAACAGGTTGATATCGTGCTCACGTTCTCCAGTATCTCCGAGTCATACGAAGCCGCGGTGACAGAACAGGGCAGCGGCGCCTTGTACTTGTGTTTCTGGTTAATTCCCAAGTCCAAGTTGTAGTCGGTTACGTCGAGATGCTTGATGTCTAGACTCTTGAAGTGACCTACTCTGCTCAAACTGATCATGGTACATGACCTCACCCTCGTACAGGATGACCCCATCGTCAAACAGTTCAACACCTCCGGCGCTGGCTGCAGCAGCGTGATCACCACTCTGCACCAGCTCCGTCACTCAAGCTGCATGCTGCGGTACTGTCGAGGCCCATGTCGACCTCGTCCATGAGCGTCGTACACAGGGACTGATAGTCAAAGAGTATATTGACATGTTTGAATACAGTTTGAATATTCAAGTGAGTATTGATATTCAAACTTGCAGTGATTTTTGATATCAAGATAATAACTCACTATGGTCGAACGGAGTAGGTCATATTAATTCAAACGAATACGAATAATTACTTACGTCTGCCACCAAATAAACTGCAACAACCTACGCTTTATCGAGAGGAACGAAGCAGCGAGAGATGCGATGCAGTGGTGTGGACGAGTCATGTGCTCGAAATCATGGACGAGTGCATCATTTGCAGGAGCAACGTTCATCACTTGTGCAGCAATGATGCACCACAACCAGACTACGCGCCACTTTCAGTCAGGTATGGTGCGCATTTCTTACTTGCCGGAACTGCGCGATTGCTTTCCTAATTCGTGTTGTTTATTACGTAGATTTTGCAGCAAAGCATGCGCTGATCAGCACACGGGGGCCAGTTCGAGTTCAGGAAGCGCCTGTGCTAGAGATGATACCAGTTCACTTCTTGAAACACACACATATATATATATATATATATATGTAGCGAGGCAGCGCTTTCGACGCCAGATATCTGCGCGGCTGCAACTACCGTAACCGACGACTCACGAGGTGTGACTCAAGGTGCCTGACGTTGACGAGTACGGAATTCCCAAATCCGTCAAGCACGAACCACCACTGAACCCTCGCAGTAAACTGTGGGAGGTTCACTTCTTGGGAAAGCCACTGACGCGCGTGATGCGGGCAGTCAACAAACCTGCGCTATGATCTGTCTTGTGTGCACCAAAAAGCAGTGGAGTGTTGTGGTAGCTGAAGGGCAGCTCCAACACGTTTGCATCCGTACGTTATTAGTGAAAAATAATCTGACATCGTCAGAGTAGGTCATACATCGCCAAGAGTTATCCTACCTTCCTGGACTAACGGGCCGTTGTCCACTAACACGAGTAGGTTTGTGTACTAAGCTCTCGCATGAACACTTTCTTCACCGAACAGTCTGGGTATCGATATTCATACAAATGAATATTCGTATCGATTCGATAGCATTCACACAAATGAATATGAATATGAAGATTCAGATCTCATTCTCCAACGAGTATGAATATTTAACCACCCCAGATCCCATGACTATCAATCCCTGGTCGTACACTTCATGCCGAGACTGATCTCGCCATTCGTCACAGCCTTGTGGCCACCGCCAAACACACAGCGCATCATCTCAGTGTCCACGATCGAGTTCTCCAGACCGATCTATTGCATGTCATCATGCCTTGTCCTTCTCGGTACCCCCAGGTAATGAAGTGCCAAAAAAATGTTTTTGCTTTTACAAAACTATGTGTACTACGATGACTTAACTACAAATAGAGCACCCCGTTATTTCTCGTTAACTAGACTAACTTAACTCAGATAGCGCTGTCTCAGTGGTACCGAGATAACGGTAGCGTCGACACCACTAATGGCGTTAAGCCGGCTACGTCGAGATGATGTGTGAAACCAACCTGCTTCCCGCTGCGGCTAGTTGCAGGCTGGAGATATTGCCAACACTACAGAGCGGCTTCATCGAGTTTAACGAGCTCGTGGAGGCCACTCTTCGCTACCTTCTGGCCAAGTACGAGAACGAGGCGGAGGGCCACTCGTCGGTCTCGATGCAGCGCGTGGTGGTGGAGAAGCGGTACTCGAGGGCCATCCCCGCTGCCGAGAGTGAGGAGGACGAGGAGGAGGAAGAAGTCCCGGAAGATCTTGCACACCTGTCGGTCATTGAGCAACAAAAGAAGATCAAGATCCAGTCTGCGTACATGCTCTCCGTGGGCACGGATGTCGTGTTTCTGTTCTCGGATCTGATGATCGGTGTGCTGTCGGAGGTTGGTGCGAGCATGGGCATCCCGATGTCTACCGCTCCATCAAGACTGCGTTCGCCGTCGCGACCTGTTAATGTGTACCAGATAAGGCTAATATCGAAATTTCAGAGCTTCCTCGTGCAGCGCGCGACTTTGTTACGTTTTAAAATCGTGTTCGCATTCTCAATACTGTAAAAAGCAACAGGGTGAACTTACAACATCAATGTTTTGCAGGAAAGACACAGTGCTGTATATGGATGAATACAATTTGCTTGCAACTTAACTATTGAGGCTCTGGGCTTGCAGCCATACTTTGCAAACTCGCGGAGTTAATGACCACTGCGTCAACTCTGCTGCTTATTCTGTCGCTTTTGGGCGCGTTTTGCAACCGCTCGGCGTTGGCAGATCTTGGCTTCTTGAAATTCGAGGTAACTCAGTTCCTCCGACGTTGACTCCTCGTCAAATATGGCTAGATTGCGCTGAATCCGCAGCGTTGCGCTACAAACGGTTGCTAACAGCATCCGACCGCAACTTCACGCTGGGTCGTAAACAGAACTTTATTCGTGATTCATCGCTGGGGACTTGCGCCTAATTCACGAACGTACTTTACTTCAACTCTTGCTAATATGCTTCGCCGCAGAATTGTGTAGTTCACCAGAGCGCTGCTCAACAGCACCGCACCATCTTCTCGACAATTCGACTCCCCGCAATTCAGCACTTCAAGTCGCCGTTGACGCGCACCTCCTTCTTCAGTCTTCGCGCGAATGACACAATCCGTTGACGTTGGTGGCCCCGATTACCAAATCACAACCCGTCTGTTTTGGTTTCCTTACAAATCTGTAGTCACCCAAACCCGGGTTGGTCCTGTCTGACCCGTTTGTCTCTTTTTTAGTCCCGCTTTGTGTTTCATCAACACTTTTTTCCCAGTCTCCCTTGTGTGAGCCTCACGCCCCGCTAACGTCAGTCCGCAATCTGCCAACGACCAGCCATGCCGTCCTTCCAGTCCGTCCAAGTGCACACCAAGTCCAAGGACTTCCGCGCCGCCACCAAGATCGTCGACGTCCCGGAGATCCCGACCCCCGCGGCCAGCAACGTCGTGGTCAAGAATCACTTTTTGGGCATCAACGCCTCGGACATCAACCTCACCAACGGAGCCTACACGGGAGCGCTACCTCCTCCATTCGGCTGCGGTCTGGAGGCTGCCGGCATCGTGTCCGTCATTGGTGCGGGCGTCACCAACGCCAAGGTGGGCGATGCCGTCGCCTACCAGAAGTTCGGAGCTTTCGCCGAGTACGTGGAGGTGCCCTCGGCCAACCTGATCAAGACGCCGGAGCTGTCGCCTGCGGTGCTGACCATGACGGTGGGCGGCATCTCGGCGTCCGTCGCGCTCGAGCAGATCGGCGAGATGAAGACCAACGAGACCGTGTTCGTGTCGGCTGCCGCTGGCGGCACCGGCCAGTTCGTCGTGCAGCTGGCCAAGCTTGCGGGCAACCACGTGATCGGCACGTGCAGCTCGGACGAGAAGGTGGCGCACCTGAAGACGCTCGGCTGCGACCGCGTGATCAACTACACGAAGGAGGACGTGGGCGCTGTGCTGAAGAAAGAATACCCGAACGGCGTCGACCTCGTGTTCGAGACCGTGGGCGGCGACATGTTCAAGGCCGTGACGGACAACTTGGCCGTGCACGCGCGCGTGATCGTGTTCGGCTACATCTCGGGCTACCACGGGGACAAGTCGGCCGAGCCGATGCTCGTGAACCAGCTGAACCCGAAGCTACTGGTGAAGTCGGCCAGTGTGCGTGGCTTCATGCTGTACAACCACGCCAAGCTCATCCCGTCCCACATCGAGCGGCTGCTGAAGCTCATGGCGGAGGGCAAGCTCAACCCGGGCGTGGACTCGACCGAGTTCCGCGGCCTGGAGAGCATCCCGGAGGCCATTGACTACATGTACGCGCGTAAGAACATCGGCAAGCTGATCGTCAAGCTGGAGTAGATCTGTGAGCGAGGAGGTTAGTGCTGGAGGAACCTAGGCATGAGTACAACATATACAAGAATTGTTACAACACCGATGGGTAATACTGTAGTAGGCTCGCTCCTATGGTAGCGTTGAGTCACCTCCTACGTAGTATCTTCATTCAGCTGCGTGAACCTCTTGGCTTAAGGTTGCTTTGACCTTCAAGGACGTTGTCCCCAACCAAGAGACTGATGAAGGTGCCGTGAGACGGATACCGTTTGCCACAGTTCTTTGGGAGAGCATTACCGGCTGCAAGACGATTATTCAAGTTTGTTGTTGACAATCGCTTCTGCCCAAGTCGATCACGGCCGCTTCGTTTCTTCGCCTTTTTAAAGTACTCAACATGGGAAGGATTTACTGTTAGCCCCCTGGCATGCATAATGCAACGCTCTCCATCCCGAGCTTTCTGCGAGCCCCCAGGTTGCAAGCATTGAGTTCTGACCTCGTGGGCAAAACACCTTCCTTGTGCCACAGCACGCGCGTAGCACTCGAGATACGAACATTTGGTGACGCCGCCATGCTTAAAACACACTTTCAGGCCTTGGGCCTCGTTGTTGCAGCCCTCCTATAAGCACGTCAGCCCCCTTACACGACCACGCACAGAGCTCTCTGCTTGTTGACGAGTTGCACTCCCTCCACGTCGAAGATAACGGGCGGTTCGTGTCGTCTTGTCTTCACCTCAAAGAATAGTCCCGATACTGATCTTCTCCCGCACTGCGTCGTCCACCCGATTCGTGAAATCACGAGACGATCTTCTTCCTTCGCTTTCGCTTCGGCGTCGTCCGGGGCTACCAACTCTGGCGCACAAGGCATTCGGATCCCTGATGATCCGTCACCGCGGAAGGTGAAGGCGTCCCGTTCAACAAAAGTCGCCTGTCTGGGCTGAGGGTGTAAGCCACTTACGACGTCAGCCAAGACACATAAATGCATGTCGTCTTGCTGGATCTGAGCGTGAGCCCCTTTGTGCATAAAGAATTTCGGAACGATTATTTTGAAACTTCCACGAAACAATAATATCAAATTTGCACCAATTCTTCAGTAGAAATTACAAAAGTAAGCCATACCAGTTTTAGTTGTCGACCAACTGCTGGACGTCAGCAGCTCGTGTAGTGAACACAACAGGCCTCCGTCGGGATTCCCGTCGGGACAACACAATTGAAACAAATTGGGCGGAGGACACAACCCTTCTCTAGCGTGGCTAAATCCAAGCCTCTCTCCACAGCATCATGTACACAAATAAAAGCTGTACACGGAACAGCCCCACCGTGCTGATCACCAATAGCCACGCTGCTGCGAACTTTTGATGCAACCTGGACGCGTTGCATCATCTGCCCTCTTTGTGGCCGAAACACAGGACTCCTTCCTGCTGTAGCATCGAGACTCCGAGCATTGAAGCTCCTCACTGTTTTGCCTTTCAATGTGGCCCTCGCACTTGCTTTGCTGCTAAGACCGTACAACTTGGATCGGAGAAAATGGTAGGGACTTCCAAACGCTTCAAGTTACAGTTCATCCTGTCCTAATAGGTAGTTGCTGTTACCTAGGTTGCTAGCAAGTATAGCAATAATATCAGTTAGAAGGGGAACGGAGCTGGTCGTATTTCTATTAATTACATACCAGTGGTATATTTTAATATAATTAATATATATTATATTAATGTAAAATATATTGTGGCTTTCAACGATTTTGCCCTCCGATATCTCGTGATCCGATTTATTTACAACGGATAGCAGTTAGGGTAGAAGGGTCCGATTTAACTAAATATGACCAGAAATAAGAGCTCAAGGCTATCTCGGACGGCATTCGGAGGTGACCGTAATTATCCTTTCTTAACCCCCCCCCCAGCCCGAAGGCCTGTATTAGGCACGATACCACGAAAGTCTTATCGTGTATATACACGATAAGACTTTTTAGACTTGGTTTTTGTATTGGCGTATACACATTTTTCGTCAACTAGGGGTAGGTACCGCGTGCGCAGACAGGATCTCACACAAAAACGTCGCATGGTGTGCATGGGAAACACCAGGTTGAATATCAGTTTATGAAGGTAACTCAAATTCCCCCTATAAAGGATCAGAGGCAACCTGCGAAAGCCACCAGTTTGCCGCCATTTGAGAATCTCGCGTCGTGCAGAAAAGATGTCCGGCTTCCGCCAAGTATGGACCGAGTTGCTCAAAGATGGCTGGTCGTTCAAGCGCCCCACCGGACTGGAGATGGACTACACATACCTGCGCCCAGGCAAGACGAAGAAGGACAAGCGCGGAGTTGATTTCTTCGTGGGGCCCCAGGAGTTGATGGTATATCTGGACAAGCTCGCCGTCGGTACGCATAAGGCTGTTTGTGGACCATATACAGCTTTTTCTGATTCGTATGGTGTTCATGTAGATGCAATTAACCAGGCGGTGGCGAAGAAGACCCAAAGGAACGCGAAAGAGCAATCTCGTGGTACAGTCCAAGGTATTGTCACTTTCTACTTATCATGACCGATACTCGCTAACAGTCACCTTGTATCGTGTACCATACATATTCTACAGGAACTTCGTCATCACTCTCCGTCCCAGACCCAACTAATAGAACGGATGATCCTGAACGCCCCGCGGAGGCGTCGATGGACTCTCAAGTGCAAGGTATTTCGATGGACGTTTGATATCGTGTCTAGTACACACTAACGGTTCCTGTGTATCATGTATTGTGCGGAAACCATGTCCGCCAGCCCAACGGCAGTGTCAATGTAAATGCTTCGGTACCCGCGGAGGATAACACGACAACTTCCACGTCAAACTCGACAGCAGTGACTTCAACTGGTACGGATCCTACCTTATACACAATCGACTTGGATTAGACTCACAACGGTTTATTTTTTTGAAGAAAGTGCTCTACAAGAGCAACGCAATTTGACCACTGCGTTTGCTGAAGTTGCTTCCAACTCGAAGACACAACAACTTTGCTCCACTTCTCCTCATATTGACGATGAAGACGTGAGCGTCGAAGAAGTCAGCGATGAAGAAACATCATCCAATCTCGAGTCTGTTGAATCAGATGAACCTTCTGGTACGATATCATGTACTATACACAATAAAGATACACGATAGGTCGATCTAACATGTACTATTGTTTTGTATCCTAGACATTAACGTCACAAAACCTCAAGACACTATCGAAACCTATGGTGGGCTTGATTCTGACGGAGAGAACGACGATGGCTTTGAAAATGATGAAGAGATGTTTGAGTCCAATGCACCTGACGAGCTTGAGGATGAAGAGGAGACTGTGACTCCGGATAGGCCGTTTGACGAAGCGCTTCTTGCTGCTGTTGGTGGAATGGAGGGTCTTACGGTCGAGAATCTCAGTCGTAAGCAAAGCTCTGCTATTCTGAAAGAGATGGTCACTTCAGGATGACTTGAGCCCACATCCCAAGAGCCGTATTAATACATGGAAGGTCCGTACGAGGTCCGGGCCGATGACGCTATGCGTGAAGATTATCCAAGACTCTTCGACGGGCAGTTTGGACCTACGCAGGCAGCGATGGCTATAGCTACATCGCCGGCATGTGCGCTATTCTATTTTATGACTCCCGGTTTGTGGGATGACATGGCGAGAGCTAGGAAAGACTACTTCGCGGAGAAGATCGATGAACGCGTAAATGGGCAGTACGAAAGACAAGTTGCACGTGAGCGGAAGAAAGCTGGCTATCGTCGTCAGACACGTGAGCAAATACGTGTCAAGCTGGAGCAGATACCGCCCATCACCGGCAGAGACTTGTGCGTGTTCATTGGGATGCTTGCACCACGGACGATCTCTCCCAACAAAGAGAAGCTGCAACAGCACTGGAAGACTAATGCAATTCCTCGCGGCTGTTTGGCCGCTTCATGGCGCGTGACCGCTTCGCCCATGTGTCTCGGAATCTTAACTTCAGTAGCAACACTGATCCTAGAGCGGCTACTGACCACGCATGGAAACTGCGGCCCGTTATCGAAGCACTCCAAGAAACCTTTTGAGCTGGGTACATGCCTCCCCCGGTCATGGCTTTTGACGAGGCCATGTTCATTTCTAGGTCGTCGTTCAACAGGATGCGGGTGTATATGAAAGACAAACCGCACAAGTACGGCACGAAGTTGCTCATGTTGTGCTGCTCCCAGACCGCTTATTGCATTCGGTAAGTGCATGAGCGTGCCGTCGGATACGCTCACGTTTTTGTTTTGGGTGCTCAAGTCCGTTATCATATTTAATACTGAGTGCCCTGTATGTTATCGTGTACAATACAGGTTTGAAGTCTACTTGGGCAAGGCTGGCACTGCGGATGGAGTGACGTTACGTGACGAAAGAACTGGGCCTGTGTCCGTCGTTCGGAACCTGCGTGCCGCTATTGGCGATGGTCAATTTCCTGAGAAGCGCCTGATTGTTATAGATCGCTTCTATACGTCTGTGCCCCTCGCTATGCAGTTGCTGACGATGGGGTACTACAGCGTGGGGATAGTGCAGACAAATCGTAAGGGGCTGGCTGCTCAAATCGTCCCTCCCAAGAATAAGAACAAAAAGAAGGAGCAGTCACGCCCACCAGGAATCGAGCGCGGGACCTTCAAGTATGACGAGTCTAGCCTTGTTCCCGGAATGAAGACGACGAAGTGGTGGGACAACCGTCCAGTGTACCTTTTGTCAATCGGCGGTAGCACAGAGCTTGATCGTATCGTCCGTCGGGCCAAGAGCGGCGTGCAAGAGGAAGTGGCTTGTCCGAGAATCATGAAAGACTATCAAACGTTCATGGGAGGCGTGGACGTACATGATCAACTCCGACTTCAAAGGTATACACTATCATGTATGATCCAGATATTATGGAATCTAATCGTGTATTATACACTGTTTTTTAGGTTCTCTCTTCAACTCGCAGTTCGTATCAAGAATTATTACAAGAGTCTCTTCCTCGGGTTCGTTGATCTAGCGATCGTCAACGCCTTCATCATATGCAATCGCGCCCACGCTGCTGCGAACAAGACAAAGCTCTCGCACATCCCGTTCCTGAAACAGCTGCACCTCGAGTTCTGCCAAATTAGCGTTTCTGACTGGGAGGAGTTGCTACGCACACGGGGCCAGAATTTTACGCCAACGAAGCAACGTACAGCGGCCGTATCGAAGCACATGCCAATCCAGACCGAGGACACACGCAAGGGGAACACGGAGGAGAGTAAAAAGAGAAGACAGAGAGCCTGCAAAGTCTGCTCTCTTTTGAAGGAGAAGGTCACGGGCGGCGACATGTCCTTCCAATGCAGCGCGTGTAAACTGAAAACGATCGACCAGAAGACAGGTGAGGTCAAGGAGGCCCCTGTTTACCTCTGCAGCAAGGTGAAGCATTCGTTTGGCGGGCAGGCGCGTACCTACTTCGAGATTTGGCACACGTGCTGGCGCAACGGTACCCTCCAGCCAAGTCGGTGCAAGCGCAAGCTTCGAGTCCGCGTGACGGAAGATGGAGAGGAGTCTGCGGCAGACGACGAGTGGACGCCTCAGCCGCAGCTCCATCGGGTGGCTGCGACCACTTCCAGTTGATTGCTTGAATGAAGGAGGCCACGCAATCTTTGATTGCGGCGTGCTCTCAATTGTGTCTTCGTTTTAGTATTGGATATTTGTGCTGAGAATCAGCTAGTTTGAAATCAATGTCTCTTCCACATTTGCGTGTCGTCTTTCTGTCAATATGGATTTTCTCTATCCGCCGTAGACATGATATGGTCACTTATCGTATGCTATTGCCAAGTATCGGGGACATGACAAGGTCTCGAGACACGATAACAAAGGCGACTACATCGAGGGGTAGGTTTTCGCATGAGCTTTACCCCGGGACACGTTAAGGTTTATCTTGGGTTTAGTAGCGAAGCCATCAGCACTCAATACATGATAGTTCGACCCACAGGCGGTTTGCCAAAAAGGATGAAAACCACAATAGTTTATGGGCAGGGAAGACCGTGCGTTTAGAACGCGAGCCGACAGCGACATCTATGCCATGGATCAGTTACGAGCTGTGAAGTGGGTGAAGTCCTGCTAGAGATACACCTGTATCATGGGGGACATTGTCCTCAATTGTTTTATGCCCCCGAAGTTGATACTTGATTATTGGTCCAGTATCAATTGAAGTTTACGCAGGTCTGTGACCAATGGTCACAGACCTGCGTAAACTTCAATGCCGCATTCGAGAACTGGAGAGGGGAAAATCGACGACACATACATTTATGACTACAGTTATAATTCTCTGAAATTTATTTTCAGAGCTAAGACAGGATCGCAGTGGAGGTATGATTTTCCAAAAATGGAATACCCCGTAAGCTATGTCGCGGTTTATAAACTAATTGAAAGAGGTGAGATACTAAATAAAAGTGTAGCAAGTACCGTGAGCGATGTAGGAATTAATACCTAAAGAAACGGATATATTACTTGCATGTTGCGTGTGTCGTCACCCCATCACTTTAAGTGCGAAATATATTAGCCACTGGAAAGCGCGCATGTTGTACGAAGGCGGCGATGGCTCCATCTCTTGAACAACTCGTTTTGCTGGGCAGCGCTCATGTGCGGCAGCCTGGTCTGGGAGTTGTCTGCCGAGACGTTATCGATTCTGTTCGTGGAGCTTTTCATCGGCTGCATCGCCATGAAGAAGACCCAGCGCCTGCTTGACGGTCTGATCGTGCTGTGCTTGTACTCGCTCCAATCTGCGTGGTATTCCTGCTGGACAACGTGCTTGGCCTAGACTAAGCGTGTTAGACCAAGCGGTCAGCTGCGGTGGGTCTGACGTGGACAGATGAAGTTTCACTCGTGTGCGACGCCAGGTCGTAGCTGAATATTCAAGTTGTGATGTGCAGCTCTCAAGGCAGACAACACCCCGGTCACCTTCGTCGTGCCCATGGCCTCCTTCACGCTATACCTCTACTGGAACGTGAAGCGCTCGTCGGAGGTCTAGGAAGGATCAGTCCATCCGGCTTTCTGGCCAAGGGGCCCTCCTCAAGAAGGAGTCGCCCACCAACACGACCCCGCTCAACACCATGCGCGAGCAGTTCGACTGCGTGGCTGACGGCATCCGCACGTTCTTCCACGCCTAGGACAACAACCGCGTCCATCGCATGGACGCTGATGAGCTGTAGACGTTCTTCAACGACCACGGTGAGAACGTCTAGGGGGATGGTGCTCAAAAGTAGATGGTGACCGCCATCAAGGCCAAGGGCATGTGGTGGTCATAGGAAACGAAGACACAGATAGAGGAGCCAGCGGTGCTCCCCGGTAGATAGCCCTAGCGTAGCCGTGGACATGTTGTTCTCTGGGTCTTCGCTATCCTCACCCGAGGGGACAATGTGTGTGGACCCCGCCTCGAAGCTCGGTGGAGACCGGATCCTAGTCCTGTGGGTGAACCGGTGGTTCTCACGAGTGTCCGGAGGCATTGAAGGCGAGCAACGCCGACGAGGACTGGAGTCCTTGGTCGTGGCGGTCGCGCCAGACGCTGCAAGCGTTGCAGTAGTGTCAGCAACGGCATCATCCAATGCCTGAGCTTTGCCGAAGGGCTTAGCTCGTTTAGGCTTCGGCTTCGCAGCCTTAGACTTGGATTTGGTGGTCGTAGAGGCGCCACCTGAGCTTCCCCTGCGGAGCATGCTTTAAGGGTAGAGTGGAGTCCCGGTGAGAGGCTTGGAGGAGCGCGCAAGCGTCCCCAGTTCTCGCGAAGCTGCGCGGTGTTCGTACGGCTTGTCGATGTGATTCGACTGGGAGCGCAAACTGTGAGCGCTGCCAATGACCTCCACTCTGATTGGTGGATATGTAAATCGAATTCAGTGGGGGTGTAACGGGGTTATATTCGGGTAATGTGGTTACCCTTTCGAAAGTGATCTATCGCTTTTTACATGGCTACATTTGCCATGAGGTCCTGAAAGCCGCTCAATCGTGGGCTCTGGGGAATTGCTATATGTTTCATTATAGGTATCTAGTAGTTTGTATTGCAGGCCAAACTACAGCCCTATAAATACGTTAAGTCTTACTTTTACCTACTTGGTACCAGTCCCCTTCAGGGCAGGCACTACGTGAACTAGTGTTCACTGGGAGTTTGTAGAAACTTCCTAGCACATACTTCCTCTGTGCAACGTGCTCGTGTGACAGCTCGTCACACCACTCGCATCACCACTATCGTTCGTCTCTTATTCGTTGTCATTGGACGAGCCGTTCCGCCCGACGTATCCACTATCACCACGTCCAGACCGTCACCACCGTTGCCGTCGCCACTGTCGCTATCACCACATCCCGTCCGAGGGGTGGCCCCAGTGGTGAATCGCACGGTCGCCGACGTTGCCACCAAGTTCCCGTCATCAGCATTACTGCCGGCGTCGTCTGCGCTTGATTCTCCGCGTCACGAGCCGCTGTGGCTACGACTTCCTCCGCTCAGTGCTCATGCCGCTCGTTTCTCGTCATGCTGACCACCCCGTCCGGTCCTTGCGAAGCAAGCTGCATTACGCCATGAGGCCCCAGCAATGCCATTGGCTTGTTAAGGGCGTATTGCTGGCTCAGGAATAGGTTCGAAAACGCCGTCTCCTATATCTTCGCCGAGGAATAGGCCTAGGCCTCACGTGCAGGATTGACTACACGTGCTACCAGATGCGGCGGGCTGCGTAGCGTAGTGCGTCAGAAGAAGATGTATGACTCTCTTAGTCACCCCCGACGGTTCTTCGAACCCCTAAGTTTCCACAGAGATTTAGATCTCTGTAGTATTACAAACTAGAGACTCAGAGAGTCGGTATTCCTAACCCAAGGTAAATAACTCTTTGATACTAAAATTGAACTGTTACTTGTTTGCTTATCTGCGGGAAAGCCGCCTGTGTTTAAATGTATGGCTGTAACTAGCTACCATATTTAAACCTAGTCAAATGCATATCAAGTGGCTCTGAAGCCACGTACTGATATCCTGTCAATAGACGTGGTACCACGTACCCCTTCCTTTATTGTGGCATGTAGTGTGGCTACACTTCGTGCTACCTTCGTGTAACGCTGTTACACTCGTGCTGGGCACGTCACAGCAGGATATGCTGAACCGTGTTCTTGACTAGAGGTTCGTGACCTAGCTGGGTTATGCTGTGCTAGAGCTTCAGGTAGCGCACCACCATCTTGTACGTACTTGTCCACCTGGTTTCGTTTCTCAGCAGATGTGACAGATAAGAGACGCGGCGAAGCAGAGCCCGTCCCCTGATCATTCGAAGCTAGGACATCACGTAGTTGATCTGTTCAATGAGCTCGTCCTCGGTCTTAGGAAGGCCTGATTAAATCGGTGGCTCACACGTCGAATGACATGGATAGCCCCTTCTGATCAATGAATTGATTACCATAGCAGTGTCACCCACTATGAACTTGACCGCGCTCTAGGGATTGTTGTAGCGCGAACGTGTGTCCGCCATCAGATCATACAGTTTCTGCGCGCTCAGATCCTCCTCTGTCTGTACCGGGGAGAACTATAGCAGTATAATGGGGTGCGACGAGCACTTCAGGTCACCGCAGTACTATGTTTTGACACCATTATCGGTATTACCGGTACCGGCTCTGTCGAATACTGCGAATATCGCTACACAAATACTGTTACTGATTGTCCAGCCGTCGATAAGGAGACCGAATGCAGCTGGAAGATCGCGACCGACTCGAAGCTCATAGTAGCTCGAAAATCCTCACGATGTACTTCGACAGAGTGTCTTCAGACATCAGAGAGACAGTGTCGAGCGCCGGCTCACGCGCGTGAGCCTGCGTTCCACACTGCTGACTAGGTGTAGGTCTAGCGGGTTGTGGCGGCGTGACGTCTCCTGGGTACCATTCTCGTTGCTGTCTTGGATGCGCCGTGGGTGATTCAGCAGGTTCGTGTAGCAAGTGTCCTTCTTGTATTGCTTGTCACGCGTGGTGCACTTTTTAAAGCCGTTCTCGACTCCAGTGAAGAGCATGGAGCATATGTGTACTCGTGGGGACCATGGTGGACTGTTGACGAGGTGATTGGGCGTTGTGGCGTCAAGCAGGTAATATTCTGATGGGGCTCCGGCTTTAGGTTTGAGAGTGAGTGGAGCCGACTCGGTGAATTGTTGTTAGTGGACACCCAGGTGGATACTGATGACATCTGTGGGCCCCAGGCCGGCGACTCAAAAAAATGAATTGTGTGCAGTTCAAAAATGAATTGATCCTTCAAAATTAGTAATTGAATTATTGTAGTTTCGAGAAACGAGAAAAGGAGGCCGCACCAAATCAAGCACGCCGTCCAATCACGGAGCTCCACCTTCACAGCAGCTACAGTTCTTCGTGGCCAAGTTTAGCTAGGATTCCGGCTCTACGTCCAACGAGTCTTAGTACGGCAGTCGTTTTCGGGTATCCCGAGTCAGGTTGGGAAGGCGACGCGCCATGACTTCCGGTTCTGGATCAAGCTCGCGTGGTAGCGTCGGAACGGTGTGTTATGTGGTGGTGTCTTGTGTGTGTGCCACATAACTGGCTCTGGAATACCACTTTCCCTTGCGGGGATGAACCGCAAATGATGATCCGAGGTTTCTAGCGCCTTCAACGTGCCTCTACGGAGGGAAGCCACGCCGCGCTAGCTGGACGGTTAGCAGCGGGATGGGCGACGTTGGGGATGAATTTCATAGTGGAGTCAAGGTGAATTGCAGTGCTTAAGAACGCCGCGCTAGCTGGACGGCCAGCAGCGCGGCAGGATGGGCGACGTTGGAGATGAATATCATGGTGGAGTCAAGGTGAATTGCAGTGCACAAGGCTGAGAGGTGTCACGTCCAGGACGGATGTCACGCCAACGTGCTTCCGTGGAGAAAGCAGAAGGGTGTCATGCTTAAGGTAAGGTCGATGCGCAACCGACTAGTAGCGGTTTGAGATCAGTCGTGAATCTTCCCCGTAAAGAACAACAACAAAGAGAGAGTTTTCATTTGCTCAAACCTTAGTGCGAGCCCGTCTTTGGGTTCCAGCGTTCCTGATAACGCTTCGTCTTCGACCCGACCAAGTTCCGTACTCTTGACACCGGCCCGCAGCTACTCGACCCCGTGGAAGGGGGGGGGGTCGCGACAGAGGACCTGGCAGCTCAGTCGCCAATGTGCCTCGCCAGACGTACCCAGCTCTCCAAAGTCAAGGTCCAAGGATGCCCAGGTGACACGTGGCGGCTGGTTCCCAAAAGGATCAGCGCCTTGTCCCAGCATCTTTCGTGGATGATTGGTCAGAAAGTCTTGTTGGTGGTGGAGCAAGTCGCCTGTGGAATACCGATAGTGATTGTGAAGTCGGAGACCCGCCCGGTGTTCTGACGCATGATAGTCTGGTGCTAGATACTGAGTTCAAGTGAAGTGCCGAAGATGACTCTGGACGAAGACTTTCCGAACCAAGAGGTCCGAGTCAGAACTACTTCACTTCGACTCTGAACAGTCCGAACGCCAGCCCTGATTTGTACCCAGAATCTGACCTTCCACGGTTTAAGTATACTCCGGGGAAGATGTTAACGACCGACTAAGCGAACCTACCGGATATGTTCGGCACGGGAGGGCGCTCGACCATCGCTGGATTTTCCGATGATTATGTTGACCGACCCATAGTGAAACTTTGTGATTTGTACCTGCATGTTGACTAGACGTCTTTCAGAGACCTATATGAACAGAGAGTTTAATTTGCCTGCTTAGACACAAGTGCTGCTTGGGGACATTGTAAGGGCCCTGACGACACGTGCTGCAGCCCAAGGACAAACCTGCCGGTGGGAGACCCATTTGGAGGCCCGGCCCGCTGCGACGTCGAAGCGTTTGGACACGGCAAGGCGCGCGAATCCTGTTGTGGAATTCTCAAGAAGGTCAAGTTACATTAGGCGGTGACCGAGCGACGTGCGCTCGGCCTGATCTGCCTATTTCATATTCTAGTTGGTTGTCGTCCTGACAAACATTTCATATTAACTGCTGGTCTAAGAGGTTGTTGGTAGCCATCCTTGGGACTTGATTGATAGACTGCTGTGTGAAGCGATTGTATTTGATAGTGATTATGTATTGTTCTTCTGACTGGAACTAGTTTCCATTTGAAGGTAGTACGCGAATTTGTGAATATTGAGAGACAGTAGCCGACGAGGTTGACCAGTACCTCGTTCGGAGTCAAAGTGAGACTGGCGAAGAGACCCACCGCCCAAGGGTCCAAAACAATAAGTGGCGGCTGTCTATTTGTGCATAACGCTCTGTATTGTTGGATTTTCTGGGAAGGCTTTTGCTGGTAGTCTAACCTCAGGCTGTACCGATGAACCCCGGTGCGTCTTCGTTCGGAAGATCGAACGCACTCTGTATTATTGTATCCGATCTGTATTTCAGAACAACTCATCCGGTGGAAATCCTAGACGGTCCAAATGTCTAAACGGCCCAATAGGGATTACAGAAAATCACACTCCAAGAAGACCCCCCCCCCTCAGTCCGAACGACGAGTCTTCGGGTTTCAATATGAATTACTCGCGCCGGGACGGAGAAGGGAATTCCTACC